>JAULJZ010182391.1:0-22233 GCA_032270985.1 Heliamphora pulchella | reverse complement strand
CATGAACCATGGAGATCAAACAAAACATGTAAAAACATATTTTCACCCAAAATGTTTTAGAAGTCGAGACTCAAACCCAAGGCTAGCTCTAAACCTCCGAACCCTCCGTTTTGAAAATCACCTTTTGAAAACTATGAACATCCATAAACAAACTCCCAAAGAACAAGAAATTTGATAAAAAGTTCCAACAAGGATGAAAATTAAGCTTTTCTAAGACATTTGGCCATAAACGGATGAAAAACAGTTAAGAAATTTTGGCATGCTCTCACTTTTTTGGCCATAACTTTTTCTACAAAAATAATTTTAATGTGAGAGAGGTTTCATTGGAAAGAAGACTTCCGGAGCATCAATTTGAACATAAAAACGACCTAATTTCTAGTCTGGATGAAGGAGATACATCGATTTTAAAAATAAATTTTTAACCAGCGAAAACAGACCGTGGGCTAGACCGCTCGAGCAGTCTGTCCAGCGGTCAGGCAACCCGAGAACTCCGCAGGACCGCCCCCTAGACTGCTTGAGCGGTCCTACACGAGGAACTGATATTTTTGCTGAATTTTGAAGCCAAAACACACCCAAACCCAAACCAAACCTCCAACTCACATATTTTTGTACCCCACGGGTGTACACCAGCCCATATCCATAAAGGGAACCAAAAAGAAACATTTAAAACATGAATCTTTGTGTCCAACCAAACCCGTTTCATCCAACCAAAAATAATTTTAACCAAAACCCAACTTTTCAAAACATAAACTAACCATTTTCATGCGTTTCAAAACATAAACTAACCTTTTATGCATTTTAAGACGATAAAGATGCATAAGATTACATACGACACCCTCGAACAACTTTAAAGTCTAGAATCCTACCTTGGTGAGTTAAAAACTCGATGTCACGATCCACGTGCAAAACTGAGTTTCGCCAGAATAAAATTCTGACGGGATGGATGCGTAGCCCTCGATACCAATACTAAGGATCAGCAGTTGGTTTATCAAAAACTAAGCTCCGGGCCCCCGAGAAGTTAAAGAGAAGGTAGAGCGTTTGGTGAGTCCCAAAGCTAGAGAGAGGAAGAGAAAGATATTTTGAACAAAATATCTAAGAGAAGATATTTATAGGCAAAATATCTCGAAAATATCTTCTTTTTTTAAAAAAAATTCGCCCAGCAACTCCCTACAACCCCGGAAACCAACCCCGCATGCTCAGATAAACATAAACATGCATCAAAACAAATAAACCATACATCGAACAAATATATATATGCGAAAACACATCAAACATATATAAGTCTCAAAAAGAGACGGGGCTGGGTCTCACATTGGTAATCCAGTTGAGCAAGAGAGCTTCTCTTTGAAGTTGGATCTTTGTGTTGTTGCTCATGGATGGGCGTCATGTCAGCTTCATGATGGTGTTGTTAGCATCAGCAAGATAATGATGAGGAATCAAAGTCGGTGGTCGTTTGGTGATCGTCACGACTCGAGTAGAGTTTGTGCGTACAGTATGTGACTTCGTGTGATTGATGTCAGGGTTCGACGTCGTGTGTTTGGACTCGTGGAGTTGGTCCTTGGTGTACATTGTGAGGTGTGATTGAGCCAGTATATGCAGTGTAAATGAGGGTGGTAGTCTTAATGTTCTCTATGTTTTGGACTAGAGAGTGTTTGGGATCTGGTTCCAAGGTGGAGAGTGGTTTGTACTTGGCGGGAGTTAGGTTTTGAGATTTGGCAGCGTGAGTTAGATCTCGATCCAATGTTTGATAGATGTTTCATGGATGACAAAAGTGTCAATGGAACTTGCCCGTGCGCACAGTCTGTTTGGAGAGTAACTCTTCAAAGTCGTGTTTTCCTGCTGGGACAACAATTTTGTGACAACAGTTTTGGGCTTTCAGTTGGTTTCAATTGCTGGGGCATTTCTGCTGTTGTACAGTGTTGCTGAGTTCGCATCAGAGATTGCTGTTGAGTTGGTGTTTGGCACGAGTTTCAGAGTTGCATTTTGGGGACGAAATTCCTTTAAGAAGAGGAGAGTTGTGAGACCCTGGCCCGTTTCATTTTTGAAATGATTTTAAGTGTCATTGGAGTTGGAATTAACGTCTTTAAAACGTGTTTGGTTGTGTTTAATTGGATTCAAGGGTTGTTGGCCTTGCGTGTATCCATGGTTTTTTAAAGATATGGTTGGGTTTTCAAAAGGTTAGTTCGATTGGTTGGTTTCGGAGTTTGAAAAATGTTTTGAAGTTCTTTTTTAGTTGGCAGAAGGTTTTCAGTCGACTGGGGAGTGAAGTTCAGTCGACTGAGGGCCTCCAATGGGTTTTTAGTCGACTGACATGGGGTGATCAGTCGACTAACTTGAGGCGGTGGATGGTTTTTGGGTTTCTAGAGGGTTTTCAGTCGACTAGGAGGGGAAGGTCAGTCAACTGACCTGAGATATTTTGGCGTGGCTTAAAAATATCAGTGTTTGGGGGATATTTTGAGATATTTATTTCTGATCTAGCTTCTCTCATTCAAAATCTCTACCTTCTCTCTAGATTTTGATGGGCCCGGGGCTCAATTTTTAACAAACTGACAGCGGATCCTTGCTATTGGTGCCGGAGGCTTTGTGTTCATTCAGACAGAATCCCATTTTATCGAGGTTCGATTTTTGAGACGTCGAGCTTTTAACTCAAAGAGGTAGGATCTTAGACTCTATTATTGTCAAAGGGTGCTACGTGCAATTATATGCGTTTTTACCGATTAGAAAATGCATTAAATGTTGTTTTCATGTTTAAACCTTATTTTTCGGGTAAAAAGCATGTGTAGAGCTTTTCTTGGTTTATTTCATGATTCAAATGTGTTGGTATCCGTAGTTTTCGAAAATGTGATTTTGAAAACGGAGATTTGTGAAAATCTTGAAAAAGTGTTTTTGGAGGTTTGAAGCTAACCCTTGGGGTTGAGTCTCAGCGTTTAAAATGTTTGATGGAAGTATGTTTTTACATACCTGTAGATCTCTATGTTGATGGATGTTGGATCTCTTTTATATACATGTTGATGTATAACTATTTTACGATTGTTTTCGTAATTGACCTACGTACTGGTTTTTAAATGATTCGTAGGTGTATCGTGGCAGTGTTTGGTTTGGGTGCTTCTTCCCTCGATCATGGAAATTCGTAAAGAGCAGTTGGGTGCTTCTTTCCTGGGTCGTGGCAATCCGTAAAGAGCAATTGGGTGCTTCTTCCCTCGGTTATAATCCGTAAAGAGCCAGTTGCCCCCGTGTGTGGCCGTGTTGTTGTGACTCCGTATAGAACTTACCATTATCTAGCAGGCCTTAAGTGGTTCAAGACTAGGGAAATGGGCAGGAGTCTACAGTTATTGCCTTCGTTCATATGTATAGCAGAGTCAGTACATAGGATTCATATTATCTTATTTTTCCTCGGCTGTGTGACCCGAGTAGAGAATACCGTTTTGTTACTGTTTTCTCTTAACTGTCGCATGATATCTGCACTATTGATATGTATGGTTTTAAGGATGGAAACATAGGGTTTTCTGAAGTAAAACCTTTTTGAGGTTGGTGTTAGCCTGATGAAAAACTTGTGGTTTTGGGATGAAAAACCTTTTTGGCTCCTGTGGTTGAGTCTTTATGATTATGATTGCATAACTTGCTTTACTACTTTATAGTCTATTCCTATTGGATTTTGGCTCATGGTGTGGAATTTTGTTGTAAAATCTTTTTTCAGGTGAACGTAGTCCTGTAGGTTAACCTTGGGGTGACCGGAGGTGGCTGATGACAAGACTTCTGTTTTGTCTTGATATGTTGTTTAAACCTTTCTGTATATGTTTCATGTTTGGATATAACATGCTGTAAAGCATATGTAATTCTTATGGATGTATGCATGTTTTATGCTTTCGAGAGAACCTTGGGTTGGTTGTTATTTTTTGTAGTTTCTTACTACGTTTTTCGTTGTGGGTTCAACGGTTGACAAAAAGGGGTTTTCAAATGTTTTATTTAAAGTCTTGTACTTCGAGGGAGATTTTAGAACAACTTATACTTCTTTTCAAAGGGTATTTCTTTATCCAAAAATGTGTATTTTGTTTTAAAGGGTTCGGCTGGTGGTGCCATGACTGTAGTCTTTTCGGGCTACTTTTTTAAATCAACTAAACCCTCGACGGTATGCTTTTATAAATGTTTAGCCTTGTTTAGGCTTTTTTGTTTTCATCCTTGTGTTGGGGCAGTTATGGTGGTTGTTCGTAAGCTTTTCGCGTGACCCAGAGTTTGGGGGGTGACACATCAAGTCTGCGCCTGCCCGATCCTCCACTCCTCGCCAAACATCCCATTGAACCTGCAGCAATTCAAAGTACATAGCAATGTAATGAATAGTGAGCAGTGAATGCAGTACAGTATGATGAATAGAATACAATGATCAATGTGCGAAACAATGAACAGCACAGTGCAATGAATAGTGCAGGGAACAGCAATAAACATGATGCAGTACAATAAACAGTAAAAAAATACCTGGTCGGGGGTCAGCTGGTCCAGTGATACCTGGTCGGGGGTCAGCCGGTCCAGTGATACCTGGAATCGGTCGATGTCCTTCCCTTCAGCCTTCTTCCCCTTCAGGCCTCGGGACCACTGGGTCGCTTGGGGAATGACTAGAGGGTCCGCTGAGGAGTTCGCTAGGACATGAAGCCCGAGGAACTCATAAGTCCACAGCTGCAAAGAGAAGACGTCAGTAAACAGATAACGGATGATAGATAAAAGAAATGAATGAAAAAAGTGCAGAAACTAAATCATACCGCCCAGACCCTCCAGTACCCCCCTATGCTGAGCTCCTGGGGGAACCGGGTCAGAGTCCGCATAAAACTGTAGAGGGTGGCGAGAACAGCTGCTCCCTAGTCGAAAGAAGCAACCTGGTTAAGACGAGCCAAGGCGCTAGGTAATGCAAATGAGCGGTATTCTCCTTGTTCGAGAACAAGGAGGTACCGAACATATACATCAGAAAGCCTCGGGCGACCCACTCGAAATGGCGGGGCTCGAAACAGTGGAAGTGTCTGAAGTGCTCAAAGAACCATGTATATCTAACATGGTCTTTGTCCATCTGTGCTGGTACAGCTCCGAGCAAATACATCAGTGCGTTGGTAGAGCGGGTGACGGATGGATCGAATGGAATAGGGGCACCGCCGACCCGAATGTCGGTGATTAGTGAAAAGTCCAGAGGCGTCAGAGTAGCTCGAGCATGGTGAAGTGGAAGGTGTTGGTGGTATCCAACCACCGCTCGACCAGAGCTGTCAGCCATACCCAGTCATTGCTCGTCCTACCCAATAAGGGTATGAATCGAGCAAAGCCGAAGGCATCAATGATAGCCCGGCTAGGAGCAGGGTGGGCATCATGCCACTTCATCACCTCCCTGGAGGCAGAATCTCCAAAGCCTCTAATATAATGGCCAGCCTGAAAAGAAAAAGACAAGCAGAAAATATAAGAGCAGATCAAGCAAGAGATATGCAAAGCTATGAGCAATAAAAACCCTAGGTTCATGTGTGTGTAATGACCCTTCGGTTCTCCCAAGCCCTAGAAGACTAGGCACCCTAAGCCCTGGTGAGTCAGGCAAATCTCTCAAGCCCTAAAGATTAGACACCCTAAGCTCTAGTGCGCCAGGTAAATCTTGCACGTCCTAGTAGAAGACTAGGAACCCCAAGCCCTAGAAGACTAGGCACCTTAAGTCCTGGTGAGCTAGGAAAATCTCTCAAACCCTAGAAGACTAGGCACCCTAAGCCCTAGTGATCCAGACAAATCTCTCAAGCCCTAAAGATTAGGCACCCTAAGCCTTAGTACGCCAGGCAAACCTTGCACGTCCTAGTAGAAGACTAGGTACCCTAAGTCCTGGTGCGCCAAGCAAACCTTGCACGTCCTAGTAGAAGACTAGGAACTCCAAGCCTTAGAAGACTAGGCACCCATAGCCCTGGTGCGCCAGACAAATCTCTCAAGCCCTAGAAGACTAGACACTCTAAGCCCTGGTGAGCCAAGAAAATCTCTCAAGCCCTAAAGATTAGGCACCCTAAGCTCTGGTGCGCCAAGCAAACCTTGCACGTCGTAGTAGAAGACTAGGAACCCTAAGCTTTGATGCGCGAGGCAAATCTTGCACGTCGTAGTAGAAGACTAGGAATCTTAAGCCTTGATGCGCGAGGCAAATCTTGTATGTCCTAGTAGAAGACTAGGAACACTAAGCCCTGGTGATCCAAGCAAATCTTTCTAACCCTAGGTTCGTTTGTGAGTGACGATCCTTTGGTTTTGCATGTCCTAGTAGAAGACTAGGAAACCTAAGCTCTGGTGCGCTAGGCAAATCTCTATCATTTTATGTTAATCATTCTTCCCAAAAATAAAAAATCTTTGTGTTTTGCCCCTTTTGTACTAATTTTTTATAATCTTTGAAAAATTTTCCTTAACTTTCGAACAATTTTCCTTAATTTTCTAGAAATTTTTGAAAATTTGTCCCGATTTTTTTAAAAATTTTCTAAGATTTTTAAAAAATTCTTCCTAATTTTTAGGAGTTTTAGCAAAAATTTCCCTAGTTTTGAAAAAGTTTTTCCTAAAATTTAGGATTTTTGAAATATTTTTCCTAATTTTCTAGAATTTTGAAAATTTTGCCAAGATTTTTGAAAAATTTTCCTAATATTCTAGAATTTTTTAAAAAAAATTTCTAATTTTCTAGAATTGTTGAAAAACTTTGCCTTAATTTTCCAAAATATTTGAAAAATCTTTCTTAATTTCCATAGATTTTTGAAAATTTACCCAAAAAAATTTAAGATTTTCTAAAAACTTTTCTTAATTTTTTAGGATTTTTGAAAAGAATTTCCTAGTTTTCTAAGCTTTTTGAAAATTTTCTTTAATTTTCTAAGATTTTCTAAAAATTTTACCTAGTTTTCTAAGATTTTCTAAAAATTTTTCTTACTTTTCTAAGATTTTCTAAATAAAATTTTCCTTAAATTTTCTAAAAATTCTTGAAAAATGCTCTTTAATTTTCTAGAGGTTGTAATTTTTGAAAATTTGCAGTAGATTTTAGGATTTTCAACAAAAGTTTTTTAAAATTTTTCTTCTTAGTTTTTCATGTTTAACCCCAAAAATAAAAACAAAAAAATCAATCTCTTAGGGTCCGTTTGGTTGTGTTTTCTAAAATTGTTGTTTGAAAACTATTTTATAAAACTAAATTTAGAAAACAGATTTATAATATTTTGAAAAGAGAAATTGTATTTAGTGTATTATTTTTAAAAATCCTATGTAACAATAACCTAAGTCCCAAATCAAGTAACGCCGCCGACGCTAAGATGTTGCCGTCGACAGAGACGCCGCCGACGATGACTGAGTCGCCGACGGAATGAAGATGAATGAAGACGACGATCCAAGACGAACGAGATGCCAAAGATCGCCTGATATCTGAGATCTAAATAGATCTGAGACGGAATATGACGACGGCAACCGCGAAAGGACGACGACAACGACAACCGCGAGAGGACGATGACGACGGCGAGAGGACGACGGCGGCGGCGAGACTGAACGACGATGCTTCGCGACAACGACGGCGTTTGATAACGAAGACGACGCTGGTGTGTGATAACGAAGACGACGACGCTAGTGTTTGATTTGGGAGGAAAAATCAGTAAAGAAAAAAGTGAAAACAAGTTTTTGTTGTTTTCAAAAAGTAACAAATTTTAACTCACTTTTTCTTAAATTTTTAGACATTTTTTTCTAAAAAATTCTAACAAACGGAATTTCAAAATTTTCACAGTATAAATTCTCCGAAAATTGTTTTTGAAAAAGAGAACCAAATGGACCCTTAGTTTTTCATGTTTTTCTAAAAATAAAAAATTAAAAAGTCAACCCATTTATTTTTGAGATTTTTACTAAAATAATTGCCCCTTTATCGTCTGCATCTAAATCCTAGCTCTAGTGTCCTTACTATTTTAATCTCTATTATACGAGTACCTAAGCTAAGATTTGCAGTACAGATCTCAAGCATTCACACAACAATCATCATACATCATCATCTTCGCATCATATCATACCATATAGGGATCCTAGGCATGCGTCTACGTTTGATATATCATAAAAACATGCTTTGGTATTGAAACAGTAAGATTGAAAGCTTACCGATGGGCGCTGGCGAGAGATGTGCTGATTGGGGTCCCGAAGAAGCACATCAGCAACAATGGAGTCTTTGGGTGGCTCGTATCGCCTCATCTCACCCGGAACCAAGCGGTGGGGTGCTGGGGCATAGGTGTGTGGATCAAAGGGAGCTGGATGGCCCTCTCTAGCATCGAGATCGAGAAACTCGGCCATCTCCGCCTTAGCAGCAGCATCTGCAGCTGCCTGTGCCTCGGTAGCTGCCCGTGCCTCCTCCTCAGCAACACGGCGGGAGGCACGCTCCACCTCGAATACAAGGGCATCCATCGCAGCAGAAGACTGCGTGGTAATGACCTTGCCGGCAAGAAGGCTAGAGGTTGTGCCTCCAAGAGTCCCCGTAACGGAGCTCTCACTCGCGATTGAGCCTTGGATGGCTCTCGTAATGTCCTCGAGATGTCCGTGTCTCGCCATAACAAGAAAAGCAAGAAGTAAAAGGCACGAAAGTTAAAGGACAAGAGGAAGGCACAAAGGAGTTTGAGAGGAGTTTGGAGAGCAAGGGAGGCTGGTGAGAGAGTGCGTATGAGAGAATGAGCTCACCTCGCGCGCCTTAGGGACCATATGCGCATTTGGAAGTGGCGGTTGCCACCTTTCATTATAGCGACCGCCAGGTTTTTCAAAGGTCACATGGCGACCGCCATGTTATAGGGGTTTCTATTTGGCAACCGCCATGTCAAAAGGGTTTGGTCTAGGCAGCCGCCAACATGTCAACAGTCACGTCATATCTATCATAGCGACCGCCAGATCCAAAGTTGGCGACTCTGTGTTAGTTTGTCATCAACAGTTCTGGAGTTTGTACGGGCTGTTTGGGGCTTGTTATTATGTGTGTTTATTTTCATTTTTCTTCTTTTTAGTGTGTTTATTTTATTTGTGTGTGCGTATTGACTTCATGTGTGTTACTTCCAAAAATATTTTTATTAGCAAAAATGATTTCCAAAAAATACATATATAATTTTCCTTAAAAATAATTTTTCTTATTTTGCGTGTGTGTTTTTCTTGAAGTCTTTTCAAAAATAATTTTAAAATCTTGGGTGTTTTTCAAAAATATTTCAAGAAAATTTTTGTGTGGTTTTCTCTCCGATAAATTTAATTCTAAGCCGTGACTTGGTTTTTAATTATTTTTATCCCGTGCTTCGTCCCAAATTTTTAACTCTTGACTCGACCTATTAATTCATGGTCTTTCTCTCCGGATAAATTTAATTTAAAACCGTGACTTGGCTTTTAATTATTTTTATCCTGTGCTTCGTCTCGAATTTTAGGTCTTGACTCGACCTTTTAATTTGTGGTTTCTCCTCCCGATAAATTTAATTTTAAGTCGTGACTTGGCTTTTAATTATTTTTATCATGTGCTTCATCTTGAATTTTTAAATCTTGATTCGACCTATTAATTCGTGGTTTCTCCTCCCGGTAAATTTAATTTTAAGCCGTGACTTGGTTTTTAATTATTTTTATCCCATGCTTCATCTCAAATTTTTAGATCTTAACTTGACCTATTAATTCGTGGTCGCTCATTCCGATAAATTTAATTTTAAGCCACGACTTGGCTTTTAATTATCCCGTGCTTCATCTTGAATTTTTAGGTCTTGACTCGACTTATTAATTCGTGTTTTCTCTCCAGATAAATTTAATTTTAAGTCGTGACTTGGCTTTTAATTATTTTTATCCCGTGTTTCATCCCGAGTTTTTAGGTCTTGACTCGACCTATTAATTCGTGGTTATCCTTCCGATGATGATGATTTTAAAGTCTTGACTCAACTTTTCAGTTATCTTTATCCCGTTATCATTCCGGATTGTTAGGTTTTGACTCGACCTATCAATTCGTTGTTGCCTCCCCAGTTGAGATAATTTTTAGGATCTTGACTCGATCCTCTTGATTATCTTATCCACAGCCTAGCTCCTAGGTCTTGACTTGAATTTTGGCTTGTTTGTTTGCGCTCCCTTTAGATCTTAACTCGATCTCTAGAATTTGTTTGATCATATCGATGTCTGCATCATGTTAGCATCTGTTCATGTTAGCATTTGCTTCATCCTTGTATTTTGCCCCAAGAACAATGTTTCGATCTGATCCTTAGTAAAGGGGTACATAGGCAGCTCGATAAAAATTCGAGTACGACCAACATCATATGCATGCTTGTGTTTATGGCCTAAGATTGACGGCTCAGTCAAATAGATGTTGTCTCTGAAACTTTGATATAACTTCTATCAAGCGTTGTTATGTAAGTTATATCAAAGAGGGGCAACTGTAGACATCCCAATTTGACACCGCCAAATCTTAGGTGAATCCGATGATGAAAACAGTTGGAATGGTGCCTCAGTACGTTCATCGGAAAATGATCCAAGCTCTGTATTTGAACCCAATCATCAAAACCTTCAAACCAATAAAATTATGTTGAACCACCAACTCCAACTAGTGACCGCCAATAGAACTTTTTGGAAACTTCCACTTTTTGTGGCGACCACCATGTTCATTGTGGCGACTGCCAATAGAACTTCTTAAAAATCCTAGCCCAAAGTGGCGACCGCCACCGCCAATATGGCAACCGCCAACTTGCATTGTGGCGACTGGCAATATAAGCTCTTGGAACTTTTCAAACATGGCGACCGCCAACTCATAGCCTGGCGACCGCCAACTCTAAATGACCTGACATGTCTAAAACGTGTCAGCATCTCATTGGTTAAAGAACTCTATAAATACTGTACCTCTACCGAGTCGTCGAGCAATCTCGAGCCCCGATGCCAAAACCCTGCTGAAGTACTAAGAGCCAAACCTCTGACATCTCGACTTGGATCTTGAGGATTGGATCGTTGACACCATTCCCCGACTCGAGGATTCCTCAGCAATTTAGATACCTTATTTGGATCCCCGGTCCTTCTAACTCTATTTTCTCTCTTTGGAGTGATCGGGTTAAGTTCAATTTCAATTCGCATATTTCTTTCATTTACATAGTTAATCTTGTGTATCATTTAATTTGCTTCATGTAGTTTGGTTACTTTTTTTAATTCCTTAGTTATTAATTTACTCACATTTCACACTTTACACATTGTTACTTTTTCATTAATTCATTAAATAGTGCTAATATGTTTTGACAATTACAACTTGTTAATATTGTTAATTGTTATAATCAAGACACTTACATTATGTGAATGTAATTGTCAATATTACATTCATATATTCTAATTAAATAGTTGTGCTTATTTCCTTTCATTTCTTTTTTTATTGTTATTAGCATTAGTTTAATGTTTCTTTATTAGCATTTATTTTCTTCTTCTTTTCTTTTCTTTTAATATTAGTTTAATGTTCCTCTATTATGATAGCATAATTTTCTTTTCTAGTATGTTTCATTTTCCTTTCTTTTTCTTTTAAGGCTAGCTTAATTTTCTTTTCATAGCACCTTTTTATTTTTCTTCAATAGCCTATATTTTTCTTTCCTTTTATTTTGCCACATCTTTTTTTAGCACTAGCTTAATTTGCTTTTAATTGCATTCTCTTTTTTTTATTTTATTTTATTAAATTCAAAAATCACAAAAAGTCTCTTAAGTTTATTTTCATTTCTTTATGTTAATATAGTTTTCTCTTAGTAGTTTAATTCTCTTTTATTTTCTTTTTCATTTATTTTCTTTTAAAATATAAAATGTGAATAGTGAGATTTTCTTTTATTAATAGCATTTTCTAACTTTTTTATTTTAGTATAATTTTTCTTTTATAAACTTTTTCTTTATTTTCCTTTTCCTTCAAATCTTTAAGTTCTATTTTGTCATGAAACCCTTATTTTAAATTACTTTGTTAGCAAGCTCTTTTTTTAATATAAGATTTTCACATGTTTTCTATTTTAGTTATGCTTTTAGATAGTTTGATGATATGCATGTTTTATATGTTAGTTTAGTGTTTACTCACTTCACTTAAAAACTGTGTAGCTTATTTTGTTAGCAATTCATGATTAGGTAATTTTAGCAATTTTTAATATATTTTTGTTCTTTTATTTAAATCATGATTGCTTAGATTATTTTGGTGAAATTGTATGCGGATGTGTTCCATGTATCATTTAGTTAGAAATTGCATGCCATAAGACTTACAATTTTTCTTTTGATACTTGTTTTATTTGGCATTCTATATACATATGTTATGTATTTTATATATTTGATTTTGGATGTTCTCTCTTTACCTCAACTTTCTTTATTTGCATGCATTTAAGAAATCTTATTAAAGAACCAATGATGATTAGTAGAGGCCAACTTTACGGCTGCGCAAACGGGGTGCCTAATACCTTCCCCGATTCGTACCTCAACCCCCGAACCCTTTTTCTCTGGTTAAATGTTTTAAAGATCCGTAGCCATTTTTATTTTTCTTAGTTTTTCTCAAAAACTAAGTGGCGACTCTATTTTCAACAAAAAGAAGTTTTTAAAATTTGATTTTCAAGGTGTTATAATATTTTTCAAATATCCTTTAAATTCTCTTATTTTTGAACATTCTAAAACCCCAAAATCCCGACTCCACAAAAACAATGTCGCTCAATATGATACCATATAACACATATCATCGCATTAGCATGCCTCTTGCAACACATAACGAGGAGAACAAATCAGAATGGCACGTCAATCTGAGTAACTCGTTTGGATATCTAGTTAGAAGGGACGTCGGCTAAACACCTTTCTAACTCGAAGCCCAAACTAGTCGACCGGTTGCCCAAGGGCAAGGCATCATACTGAGAGTCCAACCTCTATGCCCAAATACCATATAGCATGCAAATGTCAGGTCATATCTAAGATATTTCATGCTAACACACCAAGATATGAATGTCACACAACAAAAGCTCTTATACCAATCTGTAATGCCCCGATTTCGTAACCAAGAAAAGCCCAAAGATCCACATAGAAAAGCCCCAAAAAAAAGAATCGTTTGACCAAAAGTAATCCATGATTCGAAGTGTACAATACACAAAAGAAAGTTTTAAAGCCTTAAAGAAATACCCATTTGAAAAAAAAAAATAGGCCTCAAAATAAAATGGCACAAAATTCGCCCAACTAGCCCGATCACTCGATTGGTCAAAAGGCCGCTCAAGCGGTCTCTCAGAGGTTGTAGGATTTTTGCCTGCAGATTGAGAAACTGAGAGGTGCACGAGACTGCTCGATAGACCGCTCAAGCGGTCCGTTGAGCGGTCCAGCCCTGGACAACTTCTTCACTTTTGTTCCCAAAGACTTGACCTTCTACTTCCTCGTGCTTGAAAAGATAAGTTTTCATGTTACCCATTCTATAAGTACAAGAGTAAAAATAGAAGAGAAAACATCTTTAAACCTTCTTAATCCATAAGAAACCATCATCTGTTCGCCATACTTCCCGTGAAATGATAACACCATCCTTTCATGCATGCAAGATATGAGTGTGTGGCCTTAAGGTAGTATAAAACGAATACCCACAACAATGTATCGAATAAATTTCATTTACAAAATATACATTTCGCAAAAGATATTCCTATATGAGTGTCATTCATTTTTCAAAAGCTTCAAAAATGATCCTTGAGACTAAGCTTCTCATTCAACTACCTTCTTTCCATTATCACCTGAAATGGGTTAAGCACCATGAGCCGAAACACGTTGGAAAAAGACTAAATATAAACATATGCATGACATGCGAGGATGACTATGTGAATGTGCAACATGTTTAAACCTAAATCGAATCCACTTTTCTTATAAATTTCCGTTCACATAATCGAACTTCTTTCTTATTAAAACTAACGCACACATCTCATTTAGTCTTTAACATCATTTCGTTTCCTTGTGTTCATAATGCAACCACATTCAATGGTTTCACACACACACACACACACACACACACACACACACACACACCTCATTCTTTGATTTAATTAAGCACTAAAGTCGAGCGGCGCCTATAGACCCCGGCGTATTTATCACTACCAGGCCACGCGAGACCTAATAGATAAATATCCATTCTATAGCTCGACATAGAAGTGCACATTTTTTATTTCTCTCAAAAACATCGATGGGTGAACCACCCAAGAGCACGATTTTATGGGGATTAACTCGAATGAAGGGCCTACTTTACATTACGGAAGTTTCTAGTCTTTCACTAAGGAGCTACTCGAGCCCAATCTTAGTTACATATTTCAATAACACGGTACTTTAATTATATCATTCATGTTTTACACCACAGCGAGTCCAACCGTCAAATCGGTTCTTCTCGTCAAACCCAACCCCACAATGGCTCCAATTATTAACAATTCAAATATCAATATCATCATGTATTTAAGTTCGCATGACAACTATAATCAAGTTACATAACTTATGCTTTCACATACACCCAATATTTCTAGGAATTCATTCAAAAATCACAACACAATCCTAGACCATTTTCACCTATTCCCAAGTTTCATGAAACCTACTTATCAATAAAATGATCTAAGTCCTAATTTATAAAAAATTCAACCAATTTAACCATTTGAGTTCAACAATCCAAAACCCCCTAAATCCTTAAGATTTTGACAAAGATAAAACTCTAACTTTCCCAAAACTCAAGTTAAAGGTTTCCACATGATATTAACAAGATCACAACACCTTAAAACCTCAAAGATCTCAAGATTTAACATGTATTAACCCAACCCATAACCAAGGGTTTCCAAAAATATAGATTTTTTTATCTTTTATGGATAAACACCAAATATACAATACATATCCAACAAATCTTCATATGTAGTCATAGATCCTACTTCTTAGATGATAAAGCAACAAGGACCAAGCCTCTAGCAAGCTTCACCCACGAAAATCGCTAACAAAAGGATAAGGATGAAGCTCTTAACGCCTAGGATGATCTTCCACTGACGTAGAGTCAAAGGATGAGCAAGAAAATCCACCAAGGAAAAGGGAGGAGGACTCAAGGGTGTTCCACTAACAACCCTAAGGTTTCTATCAAATTTTAGAGAGAAAGAGAGAAGATGAGAGAATAAGACAAAACACCTCAAACCCGCAATTTAAAGTCTCTTCCCACCACAGACCGCTCGATCAGTCTCAGGTCCGCTCGAGTGATCCCCCATTAGACAACACATCAAGGAAGGAAAAGTGTATATAGTGGCCAAATTTTGTTTCAACGCCACGAGGCTCACTCAAACAACTCCGATAATTAATTTCATGCATAAGCAAGTATATAATTACCAGCAACAATTATATTCGTGATCAAATTTTAATTTTTTTTTGTCATAAAACATTAGTTCGTAAGGTTTAATCAAATATTTCAAATTAAAAGGGACCAGATCCTACACAGGCAATGTTTTCACTTATGAGAACTAGTGTTGGAAATTCTATTTATGTTGTGGTGAAGGAGAATAATAATGAGTTCGACTTAGTGGCTGATGATTGTAGTAGTGAAGATTTTAGTGATGAGGGTAGTGAACAATGTGAGCAAATATTTAGGGATGAACTTGATAGTGATGTGGATTTGTTGCCAAGTTTCAGTTCTAAGAAACAGAAAGTGTTATTGTCGTTTGGATGGGTCAATGTTATTAGTCATGTGGGGCAAAAGTTTGAAGGAGGTGCACAAGAATTTCGAAATGAACTCTTAAAATATTTTATTGAGTGTGGCTTTGAATTTCAATATGTGAAAAATGATAGGACTTGGGTCACAACACATTGTGTTTTTACGAAGTTGAGGAGTTGTATGTGGCTTGTTCATGCTAGAGTTTGTCGTGTAAATGATCTTTTTTACATTCGGTAGATGAATAATCAACACACATGTAGGGAAAATGTATGCACAACAAGTAATTCACACATGAGTTCTAAGTTAGTGTCTAGTATAATTGGAGATGAGGTTTGGTGCATGCCCCTGAAGAAGCCTATAGTTGTTGTTCATGAGTTCAAGGTTAATTATGGGGTTAACATTAGTTATTATCATGCTTGGATAGGTGTTGAAAAAGCAAAGGGTGATGTATTTAGCGACTACTACTGTTCGTTTAATGAGTTGAAGTGGTATGGTGATGCTGCATTATTGGCTAATCCTGGAAGTTATATTCGGTTAGATTATTGCACCAACACAAAACGTTTCAAGAGCTTATTTGTTGCTTACCGTGCACATATTGTTGAATTTAATTATTATTGGCCTTTATTGTTTCTTGATGGTACATTTCTTAAAGGACACTATAAGGGTAATTTGCTTACAGCAACAAGCAAGGATGGGAACTAAGATAACTGAGTATGAATTGACTTTTGATATTTCTATTTGTATTAGTATTTGCTTCTAATAAACTATGATTGTATCTACCATGTTCATTGTATTAGTTATTGTCATGATAATTGTTTCAGTTATTTTGTCGATAATTGTATCAGTTATGTATCTGTTATATTAGTGCAATGGCCATTGTATCAGTTATGTATTTGTGTAGCAGGGCAATGGTAATTATATCAGTTACTTCAGTGTAATGGTAATTGTATTAGTGTTATCGGTAATGGTATCAGACATGTGCAAGTACCAGTTTCGTTCATAATTTTATTAGTTTATGTGTAAGTGTGTCATTTGATGCATTAACTTATGTTGTTTCTATTTGTTTCAAGATTATTTCTAGTTTTTTTTGCCATTATTGACTCTGAGAATGAGGACAACTGGCATTAGTTCTTATTGCATCTCAAGAATATACTGAACAGGTCGAGGAATATAACATTTGTTTTTTTATCGTAATGCTGGATTACTAGAGTTGGTGCCAAAGGTATTTCCATCTGCCTATCATGCTTTTTGTTTGCATCACTTGAAAGCCAATTTAAAGAATCAACTTAGTAGGATGCCAAATGGGTTCAGGGAGAAAATTGTGTTGCTTTTATCAAAGTGTGCATATGCACCGACTCTTGATATTTTAAACCAATTGTATGAAGAATTGGGGAGTGAGGGTGATAGGAGAGTACAAAATTTTTGAGTGAGTTATCCTGTCAACATTGGGCGAATGTATTTTTTTAGGGATATCGGTATGGTGAGATGTGGTCTAATGTAGTGGAATCATTCAATAATTGGTTTAGTGCTGAAATACATTTGCCAATAACTCAATTGGTTGATGCGATACGTTTGAAACTAACGAGTCCAATGTCTAAACGGAGAAACAAGGCACAACGTTGGAAAGAGATTATTTTCCCTAAGATTGATTCGGGTTTGGAGAAAGCATTCCAAGATGGTGAAGCATGGGTAGTTAGCGTGTTTAGTGATGATATTTTTGAGGTCCATTATACACCTTCAGTTTCCGTTGACTTGAAGCAAAGGACTTATTCTTGTGCTCAGTGACAAGTTAATGTTCGCCCATGTGCACACGCTGTGACTGCAATTAAGAAGAGCGGGAAGGAATTAAATTCATATGTTGATCCGTTCTTTTATGTTCAGACGTATGCAACTGATGAAGTAGCCGATGAACCAATAATTCCACCTTTGGCATGGACACAACCTGGTAGGCTAAGGAAGTTGAGGAGGATCATCAAGAGGCGAAAAGGTGAAGCAGATAAAATGTAGTCATTGCGGAAAATTAGGTAACCACAATAGGAAATCATGTAAAGAGCCTTTGCTAGCCTAGATGTTTCAGTCTTTTCCACTTGTTCTGTATTGATTATCTTTAGCCATGTGTGGTTGTTCCAATTATTTTATTAGACGTACATCTTTCTACCTTTTTGTATTTTTCCAACTCCACATTTTACATTAGATTGCTTAATATGTTGCGTAGTTTGATAATATTTTGATTCTTCTATACTTTATCCAATTGATGGTATTATTAGGTTGACTTTTTTTATATGTTGATTATAACTTTGCAAAATTACTGTTAGTTCTAGGCAACCTAAGAGGGGGGTGACTTGGGTCTTAAAAAGATAATAACAATCTTTAAAACCTTTTAATATTGCAAACAAGTATAGCAAGATAATTAAATATTAAAGAAATGCAAATATTAAAGAGGTTATGGAAAAAGAGAATGAACCAGACACCAAAGATTTATAGTGGTTCGTCTTCTTCCAAGCCTACGTCCACTCCTCAAGTCTCCCCTTGAGAATTTCTACTATGTAGAATGCTTCACGGGCACATTCAAAGCCTTACAACCTCAAGACTTCCCTTGAGAATATCCACTAGGATACGAATGTTTACGGGCACATTCAAAGGCCTTACAACAACCTCAAAATGATCCTATGAAAATAATTCCTTATTTTTTTCTAATCACTCTTGAGCTCTTCTTTGATAAGATTTACTCACTCACTCAAAAGACAAAAGATGACTCACCCTTGGATATAATAAATAAAGTGTTTAAATGAGAATCACTCACTCTCTTTACAGAACTGATTGGCAATTAATGAAGAGGTAAAGAGAGATGAGGTATAAGACCTAGAGTTACAGCAAAAAATGAAAGTTTGAAGATATTGAGTTTGAATCAAGTAATAGAACAGTGATTGTAAGTCTCTAGAGATTTAAATGCTGAGGAGTAACTCCTTATATAAGCTCTCGAGGATTCATGACTATTGGAGGTAGGTGAGGGCATTTAATGCTAAAAATCCGACCGTTGAACTCTGTCGCGAATTTGAATTTTCATCGCATATGTCGACACAAATGCTTTTGGGTTGACACAAAATGTCTAGGGCATAATTCTTCAAGTGGTTGGGTTGACTTTGATCTTCGGAGGGGTCGACACAATTTCAGCAATCTTTCTCACAAACACAACAGTGTCGACACATTTGGTTTTGGTGTTGACTCAATTGTTCTTCAGATTTTTAAAGAGGGCAATTTGTGTCGACTCATATTGTCTTGGTGTCGACACTAAAATCGTACAGGAACCCTTGGGAGATTTGTGTCAACTGTGAGACCCTGACCCGTTTTCTTTTTTGGCATTTTTTGATGCGTGTTTTTCGTTTTCAGTTTTACATGTTTAAATGTGTTTTGATGTATGATCGGGGTTAGATATGCATACGGGATTGGTTCCCAGGGCAGTGGGACGTTGCGGTCCAAATTTCAAATAATTTTAAAAAAAGATATTTTAGAGGCCTATAAATATCTTGAGTTAGATATTTTCAAAAGATATTTTCAAAACTTCTCTGCTAAGTTTCTATTTTCTCTCTGCCTTCTCTCTAACTTCTCGGGGGCCCGGGGATAGATTTTTCACGATCAGACTGCCGATCCTTGTTATTGGCGTCGTGGTCTACGCGTTCATCCTGAAAAAATTTTATTTTGACGAAGCTCGATTTTGCACGTGGTTCGAGACGTTGAGTTTTTAACTCACCGAGGTAGGATCCTAGACTCTCGTGTCTTATAAGGGTGCTACGTGTAATCTTGTGTGTTTTTAACGGTTAGATTGCTGTAGATCTGATTTTGTATCAAGTTGAGTTTTTAGGTTAAAAACCATTTCGGCGATTTCGATGGATGAAATCGGGTGTCGGGTGTTTCTTTAGTAGTTTTGGTGTTAAACTTGGGCGTGTGTATGTCTAAGGGTGTTAGATAGGAGTTTGGAGGCATCGATTCAAAGTTTTGGAGGCCAAAATCGTAGATTAAAAATAGTTTCCGAGGGAGGTCAGTCGATTGGATCTTGGTTCTTGGGGTTCAGTCGACTGGACTTGGAGGTCAGTTGACTGACATGTTTCTGGTTTGGATTTTTGGCTTTCCCGAGAGTTTTCAGTCGACTGGGGGCTGAGGACTAGTCAACTGAGGTGCTGGGTTTGGTGTTTTGATGGTTTTGGTTGGGTTCTTATTTTTCGATTGGTTTCTAACAGTATTCAATTGATTAGTTATGGGACTAATTGACTGAAATACTGTTGGATTCTTTTCGGGGTTCGATTGGTTGTGTGGTGGCTTTGAAGGTCGTGTCATGGCTTCGGGTATTGGTTTAGATGCCGTCCTCAGGGTTGGCGTGTATGGTTCGATAAGGGTGTGGTGCACGGTTAGGTGCGCGGTGTTTATACTTGGTTGGTTGTAGGGCGTGTTTGGACCCATGGCACCTTTGGAAAAAGGTGGTGTTTGTGACCTCATGCTTTGAGGGGTTTAGCGTTGGTCTCCAGGTTAGATGTTAGTTGTCCCGGTGTGTGGACGGGTCCCGGTATGTGGACGGGTCGTTCGGGTGATGTTTTGACAGGTGACATTGTGATGTTTTGTTATACATGTTATGTGCATTTATAACTCTTTATTTATGTATGAATTATATAAGTGGATTACATGGTTTTAGTATCGTTATGTGTACCATGGTTGCATGTTTTAAAACTCAAAAATTTTATAGGCATGGTTATGTAGAATATGAGGAACGGATGCATGTGATGCATGTTGCACAGGTTACAGGTGCGGTGTGAGTCGCGTGTGTAGCATGTGACGTGGTTTGTGAAACGTAGTGATAGCGCGTGGCATTATGCATTTAAACCCTAGTTTAGTATGCATATTTTGATTCGGTGTTATCCCGTAATGTTCGGTGTTATCCCGTAATATTTAGTATTATCCTGTAGTGTTCAGTTTTATCCCGTGGTATGCGGTTTTATCTAGTAGTTTGTGGTCTTATCCCGCGGTATGCGGTCTTATCCCGTAGTATGTGATTTTATCCTGTGGTATAATATGTGGTCGGCGGTTCCATCCCGTGGCTCACAGTAAATATGCGATTTTACCCCGTGGTTTACGGTTTTATCCCGTGGTCTATGGTTTTACCCCGTAGTATACGGTTTTATCCCGAAAATGTGTATTTGTGTACGGATCTTTATCTCAGTGTTAGAACTGTGGTTGCGGCTTGTGAGTGCCGGTTATATGCATCTGTACTCTGTTCTGTTGGAGTTGAGGTCTCTTAGTCTGAGAGGTTACATGGATTTCATGAACTGCATTGTGGGACGGATAAATCGGATTTCAAATTATTTTTAAGAGTCGTATGAATAACGATCTGAAAACCCTTTTTCAAACTATTTTCAAGGCTCATGTGAGTGAGTCAAAACGATGGTTTGTATCCTAGCTTTCCTGTTTGCATGTAAAAATTATTTGAAAGGCTTGAAAGAGTAAAACTGCATCTCATTTTTCTAGTATGTTTAGCTTATATTGCATGTGTTGTCTAGTATCTGCTGAGCCTTAGCTCACGACGTAGGATTTATTTTTCTTCAGGTACCGGTCACGCAGGTTGATCTGGAGGTGCCCGGAGAGGTGGAAGAGCTAAGTCTTTCTTTTTGTTTTTTCTGTTACATGTATGTTGTAATATGTTTTTTCAGTATTGAAACCGTGTAATATATGTCATTTGATGAATATATACAATGCATGTATGGTTTAATTTAAGAGTGTATTCTCGAGTTGGGTGCTATCTTGGTGGTTTGTGAGTGTTTCATGTGACCCGGAGTTTGGGGCGTGACAGCTTAGTATCAGAGCTCTAGGTTCGAATACCTAAGAGCTGTGGGAAGAGGGTGTATCCCGTGTGAGGTTGATTGCGTATACTTGATTGCATGTGTTTAGACGCTTTGATAACATGAACGTGTCAGCATGTTAGATATGCGAATGATGTCTATATGTGAGCATGGGGGTTGAACCTCAGGATTGATTAGTCCTACCTTTGGGCATTTGGGTTAACAAACTTGGGAGCCAAGTTAGAACCGCGTTTAGCTGACGTGATTTCTAGCAGGGAATCTAAGTAGGTTATCCAGATTGACGCATCATTCTAGTCAGTTCTCCCTAGTATGTCGATTCTCCGTGATTTCTAGCGGAGAATCTAAGTAGAATACGGTTTGCACACAGAAGATCAGATTTTAAGTTCTTGCAGAATGTAAGTTTTATGTTCACAGTTTAGATAAAAATAGATATACCATCGGTACGACTGTAGTACAGAGTTTTAGTAGACCTGTCTTGGTTATGGAGAGCATATAATAGCGTCGTCTATTGTTTCAACTCTTCATGCTAGTACACTTTGTGTGTATTGTGTTGGAGGCAATACTGCCAAGATCATTATTTTTAAAAACGATTAATCGGTAAAAAATTAACTGGATGGGCAAACGCCGAAACGGGTTTCAGATAAAATTTTTGACGAAGAACGATCAAAATAAAACTCGAGCAACAAAAGTTAATTTAGAAGAATACCTCTTGTTGATCTAATCTTCAACTACGACTTGATTCCGAGTTGAAGCTCCTGTCAG
>JAULJZ010182381.1:0-17875 GCA_032270985.1 Heliamphora pulchella | reverse complement strand
ATTTGGCTAGAAGGAAAATGAATGAAAGCGAAGAAAATAAGGGAAATCAAAGGGCATTTATTCCTAACTTTAAATTGAGGTCAGATTGCTTATTCCTAGTCTATTTCTAATACTTTATTTCGAGAATTACATTGTAAAAATGGATTACAATTACTAATTAAATAGGTTTTAATATAACCCTAATTTAAAGAGCACCATGATGGATGTCACTAATCACATACTTCAGTTGAAACTTAGAAGGGGCAGCTTTTATGATAATTTCTTAGAATTTTCATATGGAATTTACATATGTTGGAGCATTATGTTTCGACTTCATGCCTCAAAAATCAGATTGGAGGCTTTGAGTTGCCTAGGAGTTATGGTTGACTATGTAGAAGGGTGTTAGTGCTGCAACAGATGCCCAGAAACTTAAAAGAGGGTTGTTCATGCTTAAATCTGATTTCATTCAGTAACTTTGACCTATATTGACCCATAAGGATTGAAAAATAAATGAATCTAGTTTCATTCCCAACAAATGGATTACGATTGTGAGTTTTACAAAGGTTGTTATGGCAAAAATATTAAAGGGCTTGCAAATGCCGTGTGTAAAGATTTAAGAATCCAATTTCATAATTTGATTATAAGTGTGGTTTTCAATTTTCGGCGACATGTAAGAACTAAGCAAAGATGATTAAAGCTTAAGAAGAGATTAAATAGATTGAAATAATCCAAGAATCTAGACTTTGAATTAAACAAGTTGATAAATGTATTCTACCTTATATTTGAGAATATGTGTTTATGAATTGCTATGTTACATGAAGTCTCCAGTTTTGGCGAAATACCCGTGTCGATACGACCCGATATGAGTACGAGTACGGGACAAGATATGTGTTGATGCGGTTACTTTCTATAAGACGCGATTGAGATCTCAGTTGTGATAAGATAATAAAAAGTGAAGATAATATACTAAAATCAAATATGTGATTTATAGTTATCATGTAAGTGCATAAAGCAATTAAGGATAAAAACAAATATTTAATGTAAGAAGTCAGTATGTACAAACCAACCTAAAGAAGCTGAAACATTGTCTTGTGGATTGCTTCTCGACGCATTAGTTGTCATATTCATGCACCTATACTTAATTTCTTAATACTTTTAGCCAAGTCCGTGTATTCTTAGGTTAGAGGTTTCATGTGTTTGTCTAGATACACACCCGCACCCGACAAAAGGAGACACACCACATGTCCAGCACGAGTTGTCCCCTTCTCAAGGTTCACCCTTGTATAAATTGACATATTATTGTTCTATAGTCTTCCCCCCTCTCTCATAGATTACTACGATCCCCATTTGTTTTAAGGGTGCTCAATTCTCACTTCCTCCACCTTTGATGACCTCTAGTCATACGAAGTGCCTATATCTTCCCAAACAGTTAGCTTGATCACGTCACGAGAACTTCGTTTCCAAAAGTCTAAAACAATATTTGAGTGGATTCTCAAGGCTAAGGAGAATTGTCCGCTTATGAGAGCAGAAGTTGTGGAGTTTGTCACCTTCAAAGAATTGTGTACATAGATTATGCTTATTTTGCTCATATAAAGCAAGCTGTGATGACCAGTGAGTGTAATGACTACTCCATCCACTAAGCTTTCTTTACACAGGGTTCCAGTTGAGTATTCTCAACTGCCCTTTAAGGGAGAAAATAGTCACTTAACAACATGATTTGGGATATCTTGGTGGTGATGTTGCTAGAAGAAAGTTACTACTGGATAAAGTTAAAACGTGATGTTGCTAGGCATGTTTAAAGATGTCGTATTTGCCAATGACCAAAGGGAGGAACAACCAATGCAGGTCTATACACTCCTCTCCGTATCCTTCCAAACCATGGACTGATGTAAGTGTGAATTTCGTTCTTGGTCTTCGATCAAAGTTTGTTTCAGTTAAATACCGTTTCTCCAGATGGAAGATTTCACTTCCGGTCAAAGGATATTAGACGCTGCAAATATAGAAAATCGGTCCTTTAAAGAGATATTTCGTTTACATGGTAATACTAGGTCAATTGCTTCTGATGGAAACTCAGAGTTCATTGGACATTTTTGGAGGATTTTATGGAAGAAGATAGGAACTGAATTGCGCTTCAATACATCTTACTGTCCCCAAATAGATGGCCAGATAAAAATGGATAATCAACGTTTGGGTCAATTATTTCTGATGACAAGCCCATCGAACAATTATCAATGTTTTCTGTTTCCTTTACATATTAACTTCCAATGTCAATCCATAACTCAAAATTTCTAGCACATCACAAATTACTGAAATAGCTATATTAGTTCAATTTTCTCCTTGCCATATCATAAGCATTGGGGTTTGAACCTCAACATCTTATGGGCAGTAGCCAAGCTACCACTAAGCCAAGACATTATAAATTAGTTCCCTATTTCGTTAAGTTACTAAATATTCACAGATAAGTACTCCAGTTACTAAATATTCACAGATAAGTACTCCCAAACTACGCGAAACATATTCCCCCACCCCAAAAATCCGTCCCAAAACAACAAAGGAAAAGCAAAAAAACAAAAAACAAAAAAAACAAACAAATAAATGCTCGTTGTTCAACATGAATATACAGAAAAGCAATTATCGAAATCCAAAACAACAGCAAATGAGAAGCAAAAAGACTTACAGGCCTTCTAACAACGACACGCAAAGTTTGGGGCTTGACATCAGTATCAAGCGAAGGAGAATAAGGAAAGAAGAGAAAGTGGTTTGGACGCCATGGTACCGCCGGCGACACCGAGGACGGTGAGAATAAGCATTCATCTGCTGCCAAATCCGAGGGTTGAGGTTCGCTTTCCTTACTAGTACCGACCTCATCCATGACCAGCGGGCCTCTATAAATATACGTTATGCGAGTATTAAAGGGAAATATTATATAATCCAATATATATACATATATATATATATATATGTATATGTCAAAGCTCCAATCCACAGACTCAGCGAGTCGACTGGCAACCCATCGGATACAGTCGCCCCCTGGCAAATTCGAAGGATTTACCAGAAGATTCCAACCCCATCTTCATTCACCGAACACCTTAGCAGTCACAACATCAACAAGATTCTGGTTATTAGATCCATCAAAATCACAATCATAATCACCTTCACAAGCAAAACCAACCCTCAATGCGCATCACCTGAATATATCAAGATTACTTCTTTCGGCGCAAAGAAACATGCGCGGGGACAATAAAATCGGAGACGAAGACGGAGAAAAACAGAGAAATTGGATAGGAGAGTAAGTCGCAGATCAGTAAACAGGGTATCAGATAGGAATGTCGATCAAATTGAAATACAGCGTACTGGGATCAAGAATAAGACGACGATGACTAGGATGAATGTGAAGGGCAGAAAATAAAGCGGGTGAGAAAAACGGAGAAAAGAACAGTAATTTCCCCAGCCACCGTTTCTGCCTCCGTATGCGATTTGGGAATTTGGAGCTTCCAAACGCACTCACCTTTTTATTATCTACACAATCGTACACGTATTATGTATAAGTATTTATTTATATTTATTTTTTTAATAAATTACACTAACTTCATTTGAGGTTCCAACACCCGCACATTTATGAAAATTATATTAATACCCTTGCCATTTAACGCCATTAACAAAGTTTGGTAAAATAATATAAAAATTATCTACAGATATTTGATTTGAGCGTTTAAACTTGATGTGGTAGTGGTTATATCTCAATAGTTGAAATTTAAAAGATAAAAATGAGATAGCCTGTTGGTGATTGTAAAATGCTACTAACAATTCTCAAATGTTAACGTTTGTCTGTATCTTTTTTAAGTTACTTTAGCACGATATCTACCTCTTCTTCACCTTTCTTCTTTTTTGCCTTCTCAGCTCTTTTATTCCTCTACTTATCTACTCTTTTTTGAGTTGTGCAGACTCGAAGTGTTTATTACTTCTCGTCAAATGCTTTACTTGTTCTTTGAGCTCCCACAATCCTTCTTCCTACTCGATTGTTTGTATGATTTCTTCTGTAAGATATTCCTTCTATTGGAAGATCTAGAAGTCGTCTTCCTTCTCTTTTTCTTGTACTGCTTTGATTGCTCACGTCTTGTCTATTTCTTCAACTCCTCAAAAATCATCTTCAATGCATAACAGTTCCCTGGCAAGCAAATAAGCTTCCATCTCATCGACACGGGTTTCATCCTCAAAAAGCTGAGAAAGTGTGATGCCATCCAAGGTATTATCATACCCGTAAGGTGGAGGGGCACCCAAGGTTCCCCGATAAGCCAATCATCCTTAAAATTGCGTTCTTCTTCAGCTGTAGCTGGATTTCATGCTTAAATATCCACCATCACGTCATCCAATTTGTTCATATCATACCATTTTTCCTCATCTTTTTCCTTGATGTGCCAAAAATCGTCTTCATCTACATACAATATTTTATTAGCATCAAGAGAGCATAAAGTTGGCCCTTTCAGTAGAGCGGTTACTAACTTTTGCTCATAAAAGGGGGACGATGTAAACTGATGCGTCAAATGTTGAGTCCATTGCCTGTAGATAATTCATTTGAGGTAAAGCAATCTCCCTTTTTTCCTCACTGTCTCCTTCGATCTATCCATTTTCGGTATGTCCATTTCCAGGTTGTCCATTATTCCTGTATTTGATTTCGTTTCCTTCAGATGTCTCATACGACAACAAAACTTTTACCTCCAAACTTTTGGATCTTCATCCATTGTTGCATCCCTTGCTTAAGTGGTCTAGATGAACTAATTATATCAACTAAGATCACGCTCAAGATGTTGTGTTGCTTTCATTAGGTTGCTCCAATCTAGATGTTCTGGACCTCTCGCAGTCATTGATGTTCAGATGATGTAATGTGTTATGACGATTAAACAGAATCAAACAATAATACAACAAAACACGCACTCACACAAGAACACATAATTTACGTGATTCGACTTAAAGCTTATGTGCACTATCGAAGATCGACAGATGATACACAATCTAAATGAAGAGATTATAATGAGCTGGCTACCATAACTTTCACATAATAACATGATACCGAAGTACCCAATATATATATATATACACACACATGTGTGTGTGTGCATATGCATAGAGAAAACCCTAATATGACTAATTGGGTTAGACCAATAGAAACCTCACTATTTGTCCATTAAATGGATCGTACAGGCATGTGAACATGTTATAAGAAAAATCGAATTAAATACAAGACACCATTTCGCCGCACAATACAATGAATATAACTATGTTCTAATCTAAACAACTCTTGTATAATGGGATGAGTGCTACTGTTTAGTGGGTTTGCCGACAGAGGCCTATCGCATCGACACAGATAATTTTTTTGTCATTACATAAATTATTTGGATTTCTTGTGTAAACTAGGATCTCCAATGGACAGGCCCAAGGCTCGTCACTGTGTGGGCCTGACCCGGCCCACAAGAAACCTGAGGCCGGCCCTAGCTCGTATTCCACTTCTTCGAGCCTGGATCTACCTCCTGAACTCGTGGGTCGAGTCGATCCAAGCCCGAAGATTGCCTGTTTGGTTCGAGCCCCAAGCCCACCTCCCCCAACAGCTCTATTTGCATGTGGACCAGCTCGACCTAAGCCTGAGCCCAACGGTCAAGCATTTTGAATTGGACGGACCCAATCAAATCTATTTAAAATGGAGGGCCCAGATGAACTAGTCGTTGAGCCCAGCCTGAAGCCAGGTCTGATGCCAATGGTCACTTAAATGATTTTGACAGCCACGATCATTTTAATTTCAAACTAACGGTCAAGATTAAAGAGTCGTTGGTGCTGAACCAGGCTGACACGACCCAACGACTAGGTTTTTTTTTTTTAACCAGAATTTATTTTCTATAAAGAGAGGTACTCCTCATTCAAAAAAATTCACACCAAAATCTCTCATTCTCTCTACTCTTTACTCTCTAATTGGTGATATTTGGTTATTCAGTGATATTCGGTGAAAAGTGCAATTGTTGACGAATCAAAAAGTGAAGATCAAGAATTAAGATCAAAATCAAAAGTTCTTATCGATTGAGACCAAGATTAAATATTAGAGTTCCTCAATTATGTTTGATTTATTTTATGCATTTTATTTTACAGTATTAAATTTATTTTGGTATATTTTTCTTAATTCTAATTTATTTTTAAAAAAAGTGTAGTTGTTATTATTTAAAAAATATTAACTTTATACTTTTTCGTAACTTAATTTTAATTTTATTTTTATTTTAAAAATTATAATATTTTACTTTATTTATGAATCTAAATATATTTTCCATTGATGAAGAATAAGAAATTTATATATTTCCACCCAGTAGTTCTAATCACACTCCCCCTACTCCTCATAATCCAACCACTGGTTCAAAATTACCAGCTACTGCATCTGATGCTACATCTGGTAAAAACGCCTTAGACGTGTGGAAATATTTTGAAAACAATTTTGATGGCACCGTAACTATTAAAATCAAATGTAAAATTTGTAATGAACTTCTTTTGGGTAACATATCACGTGACACTAACCACTTAGATATTTGAAAAGTCACCTAAAAAATGCACTTTTTAATTTTAACACACAAATGCAAATAAGTAGGAGTCCAACTGGCAATATTGCTAATTTTTCATATCATCCTACACGAGCTCAAAATTATGTTATTAATTATATAGTAGAAAAATAATATCCATTTTCAATGGGCAAAGAATCCGAATTTGAATATTTGATACAATGGGCATTTTTGCTTTAATTTCAACGTTTTTCTATAAATACTACTGGAAAAAAAGTTTTGCAAAGATTTAAACAAATTAAACCGAGTTGGAAGAATTATTTAAAAATATAAAAGATAAATTTGTTTAACTTCTAATTTATGGACAACTATAAATACTATTGAATATCAATGTATTACTACACATTTTATAGATAATTATTGAAAATTATGTAAAAGAATTTTTTTATTTAAACCTATAGATTTTTTCCTACACCGATCATATTTTAGGTATAGGTATTAGATAAGAAATATGTTTGTGGGGTATTAGTCAAAAAATATTTTTTATTATTTTAAATAATACTTCTTATAACAATGAATGTGTTAACTATCTGAAACATAATTTAGAATTTTTATTATCTGATTTTTTATTTTATGTTCATTGTTTCGCACACATTTTAAATTTAATTGTTAAAAAATGGCTTAAATATTACAATGAATCTATTGACCGAGTTAGGCTAACCGTAAAATCCATAAATAGTAGTGTAAAAGAAGTTGATATTTATAAAAAAATATGTTATGAAAAAAATATAAAATTTTAAAAATTATAATATGATGTAAAAATTAGGTGGAACGCTACATATAATATGTTACAAGTATTAATAAAACAAAGAAAAATAATTAATTTATTTTTTAAAATTAATATTATAACTAATTTTACTCCACAAATTCATCTAATTGGCAAAATGTAAATGTATACAATTTTTTTAAAAATTTTTGTTTAATCAGCAAAATTATTTTTTTATATTTACACTCCTACTGCTCTCTTAGTTTTGTTACAATTAAAAAAAAACAGCAATATTTGATGAATATTTAATCAATCAACAATATTATCACATGATATATAGTATGAAAGATAAATTTTAAAAAATATTATAATGAAATAATACATATTTTTGGAATAGTTTCAATACTAGATTCTAGAATTAAAAATATTGGTTTATAATATTTTAAAAAAAATATTTATGGTAATGCAGATCAACTTGAACCAATAAATGAAACATTTAAAAAATTATATGATGAATATAAAATTTATATAATACCTCGATCAACACAACTCTCGATCATTACTTCATCTCGAAGTCGTATGGATTATTGGTTTGTAATAAAAAGTTGGAGACTTTCTGAGGTTCATGGAAGCTTTATAATAGATTTCAACATTATTTTGATGCAGTAGAAAATATTGATGATCATAATTTTGATATTTTAGAGTATTGAAAACAACACGAGGTGTAGGGACCTAGTCTCTTGTTTTTTCCTGGTATTAATGAAAACAGATACGTTATGTTCGGTGGGAACGGTTAAACGTGTAGCTCATGCATAAGAATTAAAACTTTATCTTATATATATTTACTAATGGTGGTTAAATGTTGGGTAACATATGAGAACATTATTGTGAGGTGTTCGGTTTATTTTTGGTTCAGTTTTAGCTTCTTTGGTTCGGGGTTTCTACACATTTTTAGCCACTCGAGCGGAGGGTAGACTGTTTGAGCGGACATATGGCTGAGAGTTTGGGGGAGTGGTGACCGCTCGAGCGGACTATCAGTGAGCAAACTTTAAAAATTGCGTTTTGGCCCTTTCATCTTATTTCTTTCATATCTCTCTCTCTCTCTAAAATAGAAGTGAGAGCTAGGGTTGGGGTTTGGAGGGTTGATTGGAGCTGCTTGGCTTCTCTTGGTAAGATACATCACATCTATTTTGGTTGTTTAATCGTTAGAGGCTCCCTTCTCACATTTTTGTTGGATATTCTCACAGTTAGAGCTTATTGGAGCATTTTTGTTTGTGAATCTAGCTTTCCAAATATAGGATCTATGACTATTCTTGAATATCTAAATGATATGTGTTATACATTTGATTTTATGAACATAAAAGCATGAAAATGATGTTTCGAAGCTCCAGGTTAGGGTTTGAGGTTAATAAAAATTAAATCTTAGATCTATAGATGATTTAACATTATTCTATTTTTACGTCGTTGTTGGATATGATTGGATTTGAAAAATGATGGGCTAGGGTTTGAATTTGAACTTAAACCAAGAAATTTGAGAGTTTTAGGGTTAAGGGACCTATATGCTGAAATTGAAGTGATTATTAGTTGAATCGAGGGTTGTAATAACCTATTGAATCTACATTCTATGAATTTATGTGGCACATGACAATGTAGGGTGTTAAAGTTGGGGTTTTTTTTTGTATAAAATCGAAAAACACATGTGGTGGTTGGGTTTCGAACCATAGTGATATGGGTTTTGGCGAGAGGAACCTGGTCAACGGTTGGACTCATTTTGATTCTTAATGGAATGAAATAATTGAATAATTGAAGTACCATGTGATGAAATTGAATGATTAAGTTTGCGCACGAGTTACTCATTAGTGAGAGACCGAAAATTTGTACAATGTAAGGTAGGCCCTTCTTTCGGGTTAATTCTCGTAAAAGTGTGCTATTCGGTGTCTCACCCCTCGATGTTTTTTAGAGAAATCAAAAATGTGTGCTCTCTATGTTGGGCTATAGAATGAGTATTTATTCCCCAGGCCTCGCCTGGTCTAGTGGCGATAAATACGCATGAGTTTATAGGTGCCATCCGGCTTTGGTACTTGATTGAATTGATAAATACATTGGGTTGGTAAACCAAAATTGGATGAAAAGATAAAATTGTGGAATATGGGAGTACGCTGGGTTGGTTCGAAATGATGAGAGGATTGGTTACAATGGTTAACGTAACTTTAACCATGGAACACTGAACTATAACCTTTTAGTTGAAAACTCAGTTATGTGTTGGGAGATTTAACTTGGGGCAAATGGTTTGGTTTTGGATAAATTTGTATGTTGCATCTCGCATAACCACCTTCACCTACCATCCATATGTTCATTGTTAGTTTTTTTCCTACGAGTTTGGGCTCATGTTGTTTAATAATATTTCAGGTGATAGCGGAAAGAAGGTTATAGAGTAAGATGATGGTCGTTGGGCCGTTTTTGAGTAATTGATATGATTATACATTCTTGGATAGCATGTTTTTGAGAAATGCAACTGTAAAGAAATAATTCTTGTCTTCTTTTGGATTATTGTAACTTGGGTTGGAACACCCGCGTTGTAAGGTCTTAAGGTCGTATATTCATGCTATGTATGCGTGTGAGGACATCTCGTTCATTGTTGGGTTGAAAGCTTTAATTTTTAAATGATGTATCTTAATTTTGAAGTTTGATTTCGGGTTCTTGGGTTGAAAGGTGATTGCTTTATCCTCAAATGCATGTTTTACTTCACATGTTTCCCTATCAAAAACCATGTTCAAAGAATGAGAAAAAAATTGGTGACTTTTTCAACACTTAGAAAATTTTACAGTTTTTGGACAGGAAACTCTCGGGTACCCCACCGTTCGAGCAGTAAAAAGCCCGCTCAAGCGGACTCCGCTGGGTGGCATTTTATTGAAAATTGATTCCAAATGGGGTTTTTCTTAAATATTTTTTGGTTACCCTTTGAGACATAAATTGACTATTTTCAGGGGTCGTTCACAAAAAGAATGGTCACTTTTCTTGTATTTTCTAAATTTTACTCGGTTTTATTATTTCAAAATTGAGGCGTTACACGAGGTGTCGTGGTCAGTATTGTTTGTGATAGTTCGTGATATACTTATAGTTTATGTCTCCACAGTTGCTTCAGAGACAATTTTTAGTACAGGTTGCTGGGTTACGAACGAGTACAAATCTAGACTGATGTCGGAGATGGTGCAAGTTTTGATGATTACGCGTGACACACCCTACGCAGCAAAAAAGACACAAGAAGTGGATGAGAAGGAAAGATTGGAAGCGGACTTGGAGACTATAACCGGTGAAATACTTGAAGAATTGTCTGACTCAAACTAATTTTTAATTTTATATTTTAGATATGTAAATTTAAATTTTTAAAATTTAAATTTTACATTTTATTTGTAATTTTAGATTTAAATTTATTTTAAGTAGAGAATCTTGCAAATGATTATTAAGCTCGTATGTACCAACTTAGTTAGGATGTACTTGACCTATCGTGATAAAAATTCTCTCTCTTTTTAAGTGTATAATACACTTATAAAGTGTAAAATATAATATTTATGTAATTGTTCAAATTTAGTTTTTGAATAATAAAATTTATATTGTATTTAATTATTTCAAGTGCTCAAGTTTATTGCATTTAATAATAAATCTATAATAAACTAATAAACTTATAAAGTAATAATAATTTTAAAAACTAATAAACAAATAAAGTATAAACTTATATAATAAGCTAATAAGTTAATAACTAATAATAAACTATAAACTATAAAAACTAATAAACTTACAGTAATAATAATTTAACTTATAAACTAATAAATTATAAACTTATAAACTAATATTGTGACGTCCCGTCTTTTGGGCACGTTGAGACATACATAAATATAATTAAAGGGAATATTCTAACTACTCATTTATAGTTATATATGTTAGATATTCCATCATAAAAAGTTTTGAATTGTTCGAAAGTACATAGCGAATACGGTTTGACAAAAGATTCAACAAAAAAATTATAATGAGCTCGTGAAAATTGAACAAAAAGATCAAAATGGTGAACATTAAATTCTTCAGTTAGCATTGGCGGGGTCTGCTGGCTCCTGCCACTCACCTTGTTCTTCAAATCCTTCTTTTTCTTCGGGGGCAACTTCCTCAAAGAGTTCCTCCTCCTCACCTGTGACATGAATGCCATAAGCCAAAACTCAGAAGAAAACTCCCTAAATTTTCTAACCAAACTCACAACAAAATATTCTACAACACATATCACATAACACCCAATGCAATTTAAAGTCAAAGAGACGGATAAATTTGGCAATTATAGCATGACAAGCATGTATAAGAACAAGTGTATAAGTATGTGATGCAATGCAAGTGCCCAACCCGACATATACCCGAAATCATAACATGAATTCCACGTCGGGAATTTTTAGAGTAGATTTTATGGGAGTTGATCACAAAAGCCATCATTGCGCAGTGTTGCAAATAGTAAACGCTTTCAAAATTTCATGCCACAACCATTTTACTCAATGGCAACAGCGTGGGGTCTGAGCCACCCCCGGGCCACCAAAACAATTTTCCTACATTTAATAAATCGATTTGTCCCATCTTAAGACTCGTAATGCCTTTGTCGGTGTCAACCCAAAGTTTATGCTATCGAAACCACATTGCTAGTGATGAACTCGTGGTGCTCAACAACATCCATAATAAACAAATCTTTCTTTTTTCAACACCGGGGACACGCCCAATGTACTCAGAGGGAATATAGCCCAAAACCGTTACAAAATGGCTACTAGAGATGCCCTAGATTTAGAGCTGATAAAAGAACAACTTCAATGTATCCCCACCCACAATGGTAGACACGAAAAAGACTCCAATATGCCGGAATGCAATTGTGACAATGTCCATGGTGTGCATCGTGCGTCTCATGTACAACTATTTATTGCATGACATCTAAGTATGATATAACATATAGTACAACTCATTAAAACATGGAGTACAAATTCGTGAAGCACAAGTTACAATTTATAAGACATGGCTCAAACATAACAGCATGGATTCAAATCATCAAATAATAATTCTAATACACTAAACATTCAATATAATTTAATTAAAACCTATACTTCAAGTTTCATAATAAAATATGTCACTACACACTTAACATTTTAAGGGTAAATATTCAAGTGTCAAATTAAAAAGCATTATAGTGTTTTGGGGTACCTAGACATGGAATTAGTTATGTTTTTTTGACACCTTTTAGATAAAAATATTTTTTATAACTTCTATGGTTAACACTAAGGTCATATCATATGGTAAATAAGTTATTTGTTTCGTTAAAGATAACCTATTTTATCCCCAAATTAGTTTTTTAGCTAAAAAATAAAAATAAAATTGTAAGTTAGTTAGAAGATCTTAAGTCAAAAAAGCTATAAATTTGTTTAATAAAAAAGTGTTTTAAGTCACCGTGCAAGAGTAAAAGAGTCTTGCTAGAGGTAATAATTGTACATAAAATCTTAGTAAAATATTTCATGCATTTGCATTAAACAAGTTATCAAAACCTTCATGTAGAGCATTAAGGTATACGCATAAAGATGGTTTTTGGCGTAACTATAAATTTATAGATTATAATTGAAAAGATACAGTTAGAACTTCAAAAAAAAGTTTTAAAAATTTATTATAATTGTAACTTATAGTTTCAAGTAGTTGATTTTGAATTAAAATTTAAAAGCACAAAGCTAGCTATAAGTATACATGTTTGAAATTTTTAAAACTTTATATTGAGTCATAAGCTAAAAATAATTGTTAGAAAACACTCTTAAAGTATCCCAGATTCATTGAGAAAAGGTCATATATATCATATATATCAAATTCATGTAACACTAATTAGTCCGGTCATTTAAGGAACAAAATTTCCATTTGTTTATACTAAAATAGGCAAAATTCTTCCGTTTCTTAAGTGATCGAAACTGACACACAAGTGAATTAACTAAATTATGTTATTTCCTTTCAAACACCTAAAGACACCAAAAGATATTGTGTAATATGCCTGAACAAGTTTTATTGAAAAGAATATAAAATTTTTTATAAGATTTTTCTATATTTTTTTAGAAAATTATAAATAGGTCAGTGTAATTTATCCTAAAAATATAGTGGCGAGAAGGACTTATAACAAAAGCGTTTTTGTTAAACACATTCTCAATGAAACTAAATTTAAAAGAAAAGCGTGTTTGCTAAACACGCTTTTAACGAAACTATAACAAACCGATAAAAATATGGTGGCCTAGAGGATGCAAAAGAAAAGCGTGTTTACTAAACACAATTTTTTTACTAACTTTAAAAGCGTGTTTATTAAACACACTTTATTTGAAATTAATTACAAACGTTTTAATGTCGTTATTTTTCATTGTACAAGATTGTGCGGATGTGAGAGTTAAAAGCGTGTTTAACGAAAATATTTTTTATAAAGTGTAGTTGCTAAACATGCTTTTACGTATGTCAAAAATAAAATTTAAAAATTCTTATTTTATTAATTAAGTTTGAAAAAAAACTTATTAGGGTAAAACAGGCCAAGTATTAACACCCCTTCGCAGTTCGCTCATACTCCCTCCTCAATACAAACGGAAACAGTTGATTCCCACTCTTTGGGATGGTGGAAACAGTTGATTCCCACTCTTTGGTATGATGGTGGAAACAGTAAACAACGGAGAATGAAGTCTCCTTTTCTTAGCAAAGTTTCTCTAATTACTTTTACTCTCTCATCTGCAGAACTACGACTTGTTTTCACCACCCACGATAACATTCGCTGTTAGGTCGCGGAATGGGTACTTCACCCCATTCTGTCTACGATTTCATTTTTGTTTTGCCTGCATATAGGTGTGCAATTTCATATTGAAATTGTTGCTGGGTTTTTCAGGCGGATTTCTGAAATAGGGGCACTTTTGAGATCTGAAATTGGGACGGTGGAAATGGGATGATCTTTCTTATTTCTGAATGTTTCTAAATTTGTTGCAGTGTAGTTAGCAATTCATTACTGCTATAACGTGGGTATATTGTTTCGTTTTGTGTCTAAATGCCAATTAATTTAGCAAAGTACTTCGAAGCATTACTAATGTATTTTTACCCCACTAGTCGTTTAGGTGAAGGAACAAGAGAAGTGACCAATCTTTAAGGGCAAAAGGGTTGGCGTTTTATATCTGTTCACTTTTTGCTGCTGTTGAGAATGGAGCTACCAATGCCTGCCAAGAACTGAGGGTTATGTTGGTGCTATCCTTGTTTGCTTCAACTAGAGTCCATCCCATCCAATTGACCTCTGGAAATTTGGGTGCGCAAAATTTAAGATTTTGGAGACCGGATTTTCCAGATTATTTGGAGATTGTGTGGTTTGATTGGCTTGTTGACGCGACGTGTTGTATATAACACGTAAAAAACTCAACACTTCCTCGATGACAACGTAGCCACCTGGGCATTTGGCAATTCCATTTTTCTCCCTTATTTGCATATGCTAAAGATACCACAAGGGGCTTATGTTCCAGAAAATGATCGACAATTGAGTTCTAGCTTCTCCAGGACTCTATTTTGTTGATCTTCCCTCAGCCGAGCTGGGTTTGAGGTTCTTTCTCTGTGGAAGATGATTGATCAATTCATCAATTTTGTCATTCGGCCACCGAGGTATGACAAGTCTGTTTTTCTTTCAGTATCTCGTCTGCCCTGACTCAAACCTCTCCTGCTTATTCTTTTCATTTCCGACAATAATGTTTCACTTATTGGATGATAAACGCTGCTTCCTTCCATGAAATTAGGCACGCCACCTATTGGTTTCTGCTTACATTTGAGTTCTGTTGTTACCAATAACTCTGATCATAACCTAAATTTCTTGAGATCACTCTCTTTCGAAAGTGGCGAGAGAGTGGAAAATATAGCAAAGAGAGTTAGAAAGAGAGGGACGAACTGAGCCATGGAAAGTAGAACTAACACCTCTTTGAGCCGTAAGAGATGCGGACAGTGGGGAATGAACCTAAAATTGCCCCTCTCTCTTTGTCAATCTCTTTGCTGTACTTTCCTCTCACTCTCTAGCCATTTCCCAGTTTGACTTAGAATTTACTTTGCATCTCTATAAGCCCTCATATGGATATACATTGAAAGCTTCGTCACATAGAATCTTAAATGCCATCCACTACCTCTTAGTCAACCTCTCCCTAGCATTATGTGAGGCTTTTCCATTTAAAAATGAAACAAAGGCGGCGGAATGACGACATTGGAATTAGGCTTAAAATCCAAGGATGAAATTGATGCAATTAAAAGATGTGAGACGAAATTGAAATTTCAATCAAAGTTAGAAGGTTAAAAATGTAATTTGGCCTAGAGAATTCTATAGTTAATTTTTACTTGCCTTTTGATGGTAATTTTGATGCATTCACTTCCATGCTGTGCATTACTTTTTTTTCCTAGGTGCCTTTTCGAAATTGATAATCTGGGTTCCCAAGAATTTTTCCATTGGAAGTGTTGAATTACTTAAATAGTGGCACATCTGTGGTATTTTTATTGGTCAAATGGTGTCAAGTACGGACATCAAACGTTTCAGTTTTGGGATATTTCACCTATCTTCATACTCTTTTTTGTTTTGTTTCTAATATTATAGTTTCATATCCATCATCGAAGAGAAAGTTTTAGCTTAAGTTGGCTCCTAATGTTTCTTCTTGGATTGCATCTATGCTATGCATAGTCTAACCTGAGGTCCTGGTTATATTCCATTGAGATGTTCCTTTTTGAGTATCAGTATCACCCAAGGATTTGTCATATCAGTCACGGGCAAGATGCCCACTTATATGATTATGAGAGAAATTAGTATGGCTTGTTGAAATCAAATGTGTAAGTGGGAATGCAAATGAAAGAGATAGTAAATGATATCAAATTTAGGGTAAATTACACTGACCTCCCTTGAGATTCACGAAAACATCAACCATCTTTCCTGTGATTTCTGAAATGTCACTTACATCCCATCGGGTTTAATTTTTGCATCAAATTAGTCAAATCGTTAAATTTTTCGTTACTAGTTAACGGAAACCTCCAAAATCACTCCCAAAACCACTGCTGTCCCAAACTCACCGAAAACCACCGCCACTCAAAACCGCCAGTCATCCACCACCACCTCCAAAAGCCACCACCGCTGGAGAAAGGAGAGAGGAGAGAGCAGAGAGCAGAGAGCAGAGAAAGAGGGACGGAGAGAGAGAGCGGAGAGAGGAGAGAGAGCGAGAGAGAGGAGAGACAGCGAGAGAGCAGACGAAGAGAGAGAGATGGCAGAGATTGTTGGGTCCGACGGTGACCGGCGGATCTGGTCGGAGAGGTGATGGCGGCGAGGGGTTGGTGGCGACGGTGGCGTGTGGCGTGGGATGGCTCTCTCATCTCTGTAATATACACACACATACACACACATAAGAGTGAGAGAGCGAGCAAAGAAAGAGGGACGGAGAGAGAGCGGGACAGCGAGAGAGCAGAGGGAGAGAGAGACGGTTGGAGACCGTCGACTCCCACGCCGCATGCCACCGCACGCCATCGCACGCCATTGCTGTCTCTCTCTCTCTCTCTCCCTCCCTCTGCTCTCTCTCCTCTTTCCACTCTCTTTTCGTCCCTCTTTCTCTGCTCTCTCTCCCTCTTCGGCGGTGGTGGTTTTTGGAGGTGGTGGTGGATGACTGGCGGTTTTGGGTGGCAGTGGTTTTCGGTGGGTTTGGGGCGGCAGTGGTTTTGGGGGTTTCCGTTAACTAGTAACGGAAAATTTAACGGTTGGATTAATTTGATACAAAAATTAAACCCGATGGGAGGTTAGTGACATTTCAGAAACCACATGGGAGGTGATTGATATTTTTGTGAACCTCAAGAGAGGTCAGTGTAATTTTATCTCAATTTAGGTCCTTTTTCCTCTTAGCATTCTGCCAATAGTAATCCGATCACTCTTCCAAATAGTTGCATCCACTCATCTTCGTTGTATATGACCAAGCCAAACCTTAGTCTATTTTCTCCAAGTTACCTTCGGTTGTTGCTATCTCTACCATTTCATGAATGTTTTCCTAACTTTATCTCTCATGATCTTCCACACATCCATCTTAAGAGCCTTATATTAGTTGCATTCATTTTATTTATGGGTTATTTAACGTGTTTCTCAACCGTCCAACACCCAGTCGTGTATAACAATACTGGGCCTTAAAGTTATATAAAAACATCCTTCCAATTTTATAGGTCTCTACTAATCACATAATATACAAAAAAAATATCCATTTACTTAAGCTAACCTACTTTGATTCTACTGGTTATATCATCCTCAGTCTACCAATTTCCTTATTAGTGAAAGCTTACACTTTTTGGTTTCTTTTAGTGTTCATTGCCCAGTGTTCACTTATTCCCTATTTCTAAATCTCTTGTAAGTGACCAAATCTCTTGTAGTTGCATCCACTCATCTTCATTGTATATGACCAAACCAAACCTTAGTCTATTTTCTCCAAGTTACCTTCGGTTGCTGCTATCTCTACCATTTCATGAATGTTTTCCTAACTTTATCTCTCATGATCTTCCACACATCCATCTTAAGAGCCTT
>JAULJZ010182370.1:0-12878 GCA_032270985.1 Heliamphora pulchella | reverse complement strand
GGTATTAGCTCAAATCTTTGTAATTCAAGAAATTGATGAGCTTACCCACAATTACACAGACCTTTTCCAAGAACCAAAGGACCTGCCACCTATGAGATTACATGACCATCATATTCTCTTGAATCTCGGTACTAAACTTGCAAATGCGAGGCCCTACATGTATACTTACTTTCAAAAAAGTGAGATTGAGAAATTAGTAAATGAAATGTTATGGGCTGGTATCATTAGAAACAGTGTAAGTCCATATTCATTGCCAGTGTTGTTGGTATATAAAAAATATAGGAGTTAAAAAAATGTGTGGACTGTGGGGCATTTAACAAAGATACAATCAAAGATAAGTTCTCAATACTAGTTATAGATGAGCTCTTGGATGAGTTAAATGGAGCCAAATTCTTTTTTAGGTTTGACCTTAGATCGGGGTATCATCGAATCAGGATTTATCCTCCTGATATATCCAAAAATGCATTCCGAATGCACGACGGTCACTATAAGTTCTTGGTAATGTCATTTTGCATAACCAATGCTCCTTCTACACTTGAGAGTTTGATGAATGAAATATTTTAGCAACATGTGAGGAAGTTTATTCTTGTGTTCTTTTATGTCATCCTGGTGTATAGAAAGATATGTGAAGATCATTTGTTGCACCTCTAAAGTACTCTTGCAATAATGAGGCAACACAAACTCTTTGTTCAAAAGTTTGTGTTTGGAAAAAAAGAAAGAGTTGGAATACTTAGGACATGTGGTATTTGGAAAAGGAGTATCAACTGAACAAGAAAAAATTACTAATATAATTAATTGGCTTGTTAATAACCAATCCATATGTCTATAATATCTAATTATATCTCTGTAATATTCCCTCCACTCATATCCCTATAATATTTTCTCTAATCACATCCAATCATATCCAATCATATCCCTGTAATATCTTTTTACCTCTTTGTGATATTCTCTTCCCAGCATTGTTACTGTTATATATATGTATATAGGACAATGTATCATTGTATTGGTATGAAATTGAGAACAAGCCGATTAGGCTCTTTACTTTCATTCCCACGTCTCATAGTTTCTTATTATTATTTTAAATATATTTTCATGGTATCAGAGCTATGACTCTCTTACTTTTCACTATTAACATTGTCTTCCATTGCTTCAACCTTTCTTTCTCATTACCGACCAAATTTGTGCACTGCCGAAGCTTATCAAGTGCTAGCGTGTCCCAAACCTACTCCAATCGCCTCTTTTGAGTAATTTTACTCCTGGAGTATTTCTTTTGCTTAACATTTTCTTATCCTTCGTGTTATAAACCGATCCGATTTTTCTCAACCTATTTCCATCCTCTTGGATGGATCTATTACACTCTTTGGGCCGAAACCATGTCTAGTTTCATCAAGAGGAGGAAACTGTCAAGATCCATTTTCTTAAATGGTGTTCATGATCGGTTAGTGAGTTTAAAACTCACCATTCACCTGCTTATTCAAATTTTTTAGTAATTCTCAAAACTTCATTCATTAAAGATTTTGAGGAAAAAGGTTCTGCGAAAGCGTAAAATTTAATAAATATATCCCAGAGCTGCTACTCATATTACAATAAATAGTTATTACAAGCATTCTTGATTGTATCATTACAAATTCACTACTACGAGCTTAAACCAAAGTAAATAAAATACAAGCTCTGAAACCCAAGATTCTAAGCGTACACCAAAATATAAGGTTGTTATTCAACACCGAGAATGATCAAGCTAGTTTCCTAAAAAATAACATAACAATCTCATAAGCGATAAGCTCGTGTGAGTGCACCTGTATCAGAGTTACTAGTTTACCATGGACAACCAGAGCTGAAAATCAAGTTCAAAACCATTTACGATACATTGTAATATATATTTATGCCACTTAGGGCTTTTGTTATGAAAACAATATTTTATCTAATTTTCTCCGTGAACATTAGTTGCGAAAATGATTTTGCTAATACCATAACTCAAAACAGATTTAGTATTCATTCAACAAGATTTGCCATAAGTTTGGTGAGCACGAAGCTCTGCGGTGAGCACGAAGCTCTACGATAAGCGCAAAGCTCGGCGTTGAGCACAAGGCTCTATTTGGTTTAATGCAGTGAGCTACCTTTCTAATCTTTAAACATTTCATCTTCCCTCGTCGAATGATGCATCATTTAAGCCATTTTCTTTCTTGACAAAATAATACTTCATGACAAAAATCTTTAACAAGGGAATCCATGGCATTATTTTCAAGATACACATTTTAGTCGCATGTACGCTTAAATAATTTTGAGTAACCACAATAATCTTGAGATAACATTATAATAATTTCAGAAACATGTCAAACATTTCTCAATTAAAATTTGAGTAACCAAAATATAGTGTGACTCACCTTGAACGTGCACACAAAACGAGACAAAATTCTACTAAAGTCTCAACGAATTCAAACCTAGTAAAAACACGTTAAAACAACGCACGGTAAGGAACATTCACATGTAGGGAATTTAATTAAGAGGGGTGATTTATTAACTTAACTGTTGGAGCTAGCTTGTGGGGTCTAACTTTGGTCGTGGCTTTTGGAGACCTTATCGAATCCTATTTTGGTCAAATTTTATATCGTTGAAAAGCTATTGCAATCTACTTTTCAATAGTCTTAGTGTGGTAACCATTCAATGTTCATACAAAATTAACATATTTTAAAGAGGCTGTTTCTTGCAAAAATACAATTTTCAGACAAATTTGGGTTGCATAGTTTAGACCAAAATTTCAAATAGCAAACATTGTATATAGCAAAAGTGGTAAACATAAAAAGTTGTAGATAATTGTTTTCCCTTTCCATATCATCATAAATCACCTAAAAAAAAGTTGGTGGAAGAAACAACGGCTTTTTAAAGAAGGCTGGTTCGTTGAGTTTTCGGAATTCTGGGTAGAATTGATTCTTGAACTTCGGACGTAAATTTCACATGCAAAAATGATTTTTTTTTTAGAAAAGTGATAAACATGAAAGTTTTATTTTGGGACGCCACTAGAGGTACGAAAAAATCTACCAAAACAATCTACCGAACCAGGAGGAAAGTGGGCTATCACTTTTTGGTGCTTTTTCCCATTTTTAGGCATTGTTTGGGATTTTGTTTTTTTCCTCCTTTTCTAATTTTTTTTTATTTTTTCAATTGGTATAAATTTTATAATTTCTTTTTTCATAATAAAATGAATTTAAATGTATAATTATTTTAATTAAAATTATAAAAAGTTCACTAAAAACAAAATAATCTACTTAATAAATATTACATAATAAATAATTTAATTTAATTTTTTATAAAAATAATCTATTTAATAAATATTACATAATAAATAGTTTTGATCATAAAAATATATAAAAAAGACCGAAATAATAAATTAATTGCATCCGAAGTAAAAAATATTGAGAACATACTCAATGTTAAAAACAGTGAGAACATTCTCAATATCAACAACTGTGAGAACATTCTCACTGGTGTATGTATGAGAACATTCTCACTGATTCAGTTTCTGAGACTTCGTCGTTTGTTTGTAAGGATTCGAACTCTTGCCTCTCGGATGGAAGTGTCATATGAACTATAAGCCATTGACAACTCTTGTCGCTTGGAGAAATTTGGTGTCATTATTCTCTTTGAACCTTCAATAACTATGGGATAGAAGTTGAGAGACGCATTATTTTTTGATTGAGGAGCTGAATGGTAAGTTCTAACATTCTAGCGTTTATGGTTGTACAATATTAATCAATTTATTTTTTCATACATGACTATATTGAGATTTTTCTATTTTGAGAAATTTTTCATTCATAAGTGTTCATTTACTCAAAACTAATAACAACAAAATTGAAAAAAAAAATATGTATGAGAAGTTTCTCATATTTTAAAATAATTTTTATTTTTTCATTAAAAAATAACAGAAATATTGATGGATAAGAAGTTTCTCATATATGACTATCTACGAATATTCGCATATACATATGTGTTATGTGAAACTTCTCATACTCAAATTTTAAAATGTATCAAAAATTTCTTATATATCACTATATGAAAATATTCTCATATACGTACCTACTATGAGAAATTTCTCATGCTCAGATTTTAAAATGTATAAAATTTTTTTTTATTTATCACTATATGAGAATATATATTCTCATATATATTCTCGTGTACATACCTGCTATGAGAAACTGAACCAGAGAATTGCCATACAAACAAATGATGAGGTTAAGAAATTCTTGAAGCGCTGGACAAAAAACTCGGCGCTACAAACAAACGACGAAATCAGAACAAGTTGCTCATTTCATTTAAAATTAAGAATAAAAAAATTTAAAAAAAATAAGTATGAAAAGTTTCTTATACTTAAAGTAGTTCTCATTTTTTATTCATAGGTTGCTCATTTTATTTAAAATTAAGAAAAAAAAAATTAAGAAAAATAAGTATGAGGAGTTTCTCGTACTTGAAATAATTCACATATTTTACAAGTTACTCATTTCATTTAAAATTAAGAATGAAAAAAATAAGAAAAATAAATATGAGAAATTTCTCATATTTGAAATAGTTTACATTTTTTAAAAGTTGCTCTTATATTTAAAATAGTTAACATTTTTTGCAAATTGCTCATTTTATTTAAAACTAATGATAAAAAATTTTAAAAATAAGTATGAGAAGTTTCTCATACTTGAAATAGTTCACATTTTTTACAAATTGCTCATTTCATTTAAAACTAATAATATAAAATTTTAAAAAAAATAAGTATGAGAAATTTTTCATACTTAAAATAGTTCTAATTTTTTTATAAGTTACTCATTTCATTTAAAACTAAGAATGAAAATTTTTTTAAAAAATAAGTATAAGAAATTTTTCATACTAAATTTTATGAATATTCTTATATGGATACGTGCTATGAGAAACTTCTCATTCTTAAATATCAAAATATATGAGAAGTTTCTCATACTTTTTACAAGTTGCTCTTTTTTTTTATAATAACAAAATTATTGAAGTTTTTTTTGATTTTTTTAATTTTAAAACAAAAGACAAAAATCTAACTTTAAACTTCTTGCCAAACAAGAAATTAAGTTAATTAGAACTTCTTAAAAATGAAATTTAAAAAGTTATTTTTGTATTTTTATATATTTTTATATTTAGCATCAATATTTATTAATAGATCTCGTCGAATAAATTGTAAAAGTATAAATTTTTCGATAAACAAATGCGTACAATAAAACTTAAAAATGTTTTAGAGTTAAATTTTAAAAAATAAAAAGGCAATGTGTGAGAAAGCTAGAGTAAAGAATACTCACTAAATCATTGACGGTTAATTACTTCGTGATTTATTTTAATAGATTTAGTATTTTCGTATATTTATATGATCAAAACTATATTATGTAATATTTATTAGGTAGATCATTGTTGCACAAAATTAAATTAATTAGAAGTTGATAATTATATGACTAGATCACATTTGTTTAAAAATGAATGAATAGTAAATATAATCTTACGAAAAATAGTGCTAAACAAATATAATCAAATCATATAGTTTTAGATATCAAATTATCTTAAATTTTTTATGAGTAATAAAATTAAGAAATACTATAAAATAAACTATTCCGATAATAAAAATATGTTAAAAAATAAAATATTAAATAAAACATAATATAATATTACTTTAAACTCATTTTATTTTATAACTATTTTTTCTCAAACCAGTTGAAGCATTCATTCGGTAAGTCAAAAAATTCGGAAATAATAAGTTTCCGTTTATTTCGTGATGTCCTTTTTCGTAACACTAAAGATTATTCAAAATAGAGGTCTATACCAAAAACAGTGGCTGTTCAAAGAAAACTGGTTTGGTGGCTTTTGGAATCCAGGACAGTTTTCAATATTTTTCTCCCATTCCGAAAATACGAGCATCGTTAGCAGTGGCGGTTAGTAGCTATGCAAAGGAGTTCGTGAGGCGATTCTAGACATATGCTCGGTGGTAGGTCGGTGGTCTGTGATGGTGGCAGCGGGTGGCCGAAGGCGGATCGGTAAAACTGTTTTTCTGAAACGGTGAGGAGGAAGAAAGTTTGTGGTTTTGCATGGGTAGTTTCTGGCGGTTGTGGTGGCATAATAGTGGTATTATGGTGGTGTGAGGGTGGCGTAGAGGTGGTGGTGAGTAGCGGCTGGTGGCTGGTGGTAGTGCTAGGGTGAGGGAGGGAAAGGAGAGAGAGAGAGAGAAGCCGAGAGGGAGGAGGAGAGGGAGAAAGGATCCGAGAGGGGTGGCGAAGGTGCATGGTGGTGTGAGGGTGGCATGATGGTGGTTTTGTGGAGGTGTGGGGGTGGTGGCTGGTGGCTGGTGTCTGGTGATAGTATGGTGGTTGATGGTGGTTTTGGTGATGAGACGGGGGAGCTGAGAAAGAGAGAGAGAGAGAGAGAGAGAGAGAGAGAGAGAAGAAGAAGAAGAAGAACAACAAGAAGAAGAGGAGGATTCACCGGCGGCGGTGGTTGGCGACGGCGGAGGGGCCTGGCGGTGGAGGTAGCGCAGAGGTGCTTGCTGCGGCTGGTGATGGTCGTGGCAGTGGGGTGGCTTGATCGTGGCCCCGTCTGCTTCTTGCTTCAACTTTTTCTTTTAGGTCTTCTTCTTCAATTTCTCCTCCTTCAATTGTTGCTCCTCAACTTTCTTCTTCTGATTGTCTTAAAATGATTTTGTGCGTATGAAAATGGGGTGAACACTGGTATTTATAGGCAATGCAAGGGACAGATGGCTAATCCTAGCAATGCAATTACTGCGTGAATTTTTCGATGTAAAATTTTATTTTTAAAAAAAATTTAAAAATTTGGTATAAAATTTAAATGTTATTTAATGAAATATCATGTAGACGGAATTACTATAAAAATTCTTGAATTACGTGAAATAATTTTATTTTGAAATTTATGATCATTGGTATTTTATAAATTTTTCTTTTAAGTTTAGAATTTTAAAATTAATTATATGGTTTTGTTAGAAATTTTGTTTCAAGTTTCTTAATTATTTAATTATTATTCATTTCTCCTTCTATTTAGTTGCTAGATATTATAGAAATTTTGGCGTGTTATCATTGGAGCTGGTATCAAGCCCACTAAGGATGCTGTTGAATTCCAAACCAAGTACGAAGAGCATCTTGTTGATTGGGATATAGTAAGAATCATCAAATTATTACTTGGTTCTACAACACTTGTGTCCATTAATCTTCAGTTTGGACGTTTTGATAGTGCCAAAGGTATTTGGGATTTCTTGAAAACTCGTTATAGCACAACAGCTCTTACTCACCAATATTAACTTCTCATCCATCTCCATCGCATGCGCCAAGAATAAGGACAAAAAATATCATTGCATTCCTTTCTCAAATGTATAGAGTCTGGGATCAATTATCAATGTCAGAACCAGTATGGAAATGTTCTGATGATACTGAGAATCTTACCACTTACCACGATGGGCATCGCCTAATTCTATCCTTGATGCCTCTAAAAGATGATTTTGAACCGATTCGTGCCTCCCTTCTCCATTGTAGTCCTCTTTCAATATTGGAGAATGCCATTTTTGAGCTTCTCTCCAAGGAAACTTGCTTTGAATCTATTAAGGCTCAGCAAATGAATAATATCCTTGCCACTTCTCACCAGCCTGATAGATCATCAATTTCAAACACTTGCACCTATTGTCATAGCACTAATCATACTTTATTTAATTGTCTTATTCGAACTTGCAAATGGTGCAACAAGATTGAACTTGGCCATTTTCAACATGAATGCTTCAAGAACTCCAACCGTCAGAAAAAATGCTCCAAAAGAGGTTAATCCAGATTCAACAAACAATATCGACCCTCAAAACACTCTTCTGTTGCTGCCACAATTAAAGCTCCCTTCACCTTTGAGTCTCCAGCATCCTTTACTCTCTCTGACATTGAAGCCATAGTTAAGCAGATTATATCTGTTACCAGAACTCTCTCTGCTGCTCTCTCAATCACCTCAAGTACACCTTGGGTTTTTGATTATGCTTATTGCAATCATATGGCATCTAATTCAACTATCTTTTTTCTACCTCATCTACTTCTAATCTTTCTCTTCCTGGAACTTATTTGATACCCAAACTTACTCTCATTCTTATTTCTATTGGCCAACTATGTGATCTTGAGCTTACTGTTCTCTTTTCTGCTACTAGTTGTGTTGTGCAAGCAAGTTATCATTTGTGATGGTACAAGCAAGTTCCCAATTTGCCGTGGTGCACTAAGTGTGAGACCCTGAACCTTTTAATTTTGAATTGTTCATATTCACGACGTGTTTTTCCTTCATGTTTTATAGCATCGATGCATGGTTTATGCTTTACAGTTGTAGAACGGCATGTGTAAATTTGTTTTACGCTTTCTCGGACCTTAATTAGGTGTTTTGGGTTGGTTTTTGGCTTTAAACACAGCAGAATATTCCAGTACACCTCTGCTGTGGATTTCGGTCGACTGGAGGGTCCAGTTCGGTCGACTGAACTGGTTTTGTGGAGTTCGGTCAACTGAACCCACTAGTTCGGTCGACTGAACATTGCATTTTTGGTTTTTCTATAAAGGCTCCAGTGGCGGTGCTTTTGAGAAAATACTTAACTTCAGACCTAAGTTTCCCTTTTCTCTGCCTTCTCTCTAGCTTTGAGGGCCCGGGGCTTGATTTTGAGTTCGTTCCTTTGTGGATCCTTGCTATCAGGGCCGAGGGCTTCACATCCATTCGGTTGGATTCTTGTTCTGACGTCGTTCAGTTTTGAGACGTCGAATTTTTGACTCTCTGAGATAGGATTCTAGACCATACTGCTGTATAAGGGCTTTATGTGTAATTATACGTGTTTTCACCGAGTAAAAAATACATCAAATGTGATTTTCATGTGTAACCTTGGTTTTTGGGTAAAAGTAGGTTTTTACGCCTTTTCGTGGTTGTATACATGATCCAGGTGTGTTGACATCCGTGGTTTTCAAAAGGAGGTTTGAAAACGGTGATTTGTAAAATCGGGTGAAAAACGTCTTTCTGGAGATTTGGAGCTAACCCGCAGGGTTGAGTCTCATCTTTTAAACGTTTTGTTGGAAATGATTTTTGATCTCCATGTCGATGGATTGGATCTCTTTTTATACATGTGTTGTATAAACTATTTTATGGGTTTTTGTAGTTGAGCTATGGTAGGTTTTTAAATGTTCTCCATAGTTGTACCGTGACAGTAGGTATTGTTGAGTTGGGCTTCCATTGTTCCTCGGTGTAAGTCCGAAAACGTGCGCAGCGTAGGTGCTCTGTACCTTCGGGTAGTCCTCGTAAATTGAGTGTGATTGGGTGCTTTGTACCCTCAGGCTCAGGTCCCGTAAATTAAGCAGCAGGTGCTCTGTACTTTCGGGCTAGTTCCCGTAAATTGAGTGATTCGGTTACCTTTGTTAATGGCGTCGTTGTTGTGACTCCGTATAGAACTTATCATTACTAAGCCTATGGGTCTAAGGTAATGGACAAGAGTCTATAGTTGTTACTTTTGTCGGTATGGCAGAGTCGGTACATAAGATTACATTTTATCTTTCTCCTCGATTGTGTGGCCTGAGTCGAGCTTACTGTTTGTTTACAGTTTTACCTTAACTGTGGCATAATATCTGTTAGGGTGATATGCACAGTTTGAAGGATGAAAAATGTGGGGTTTTATGAGATAAAACCGTTTTAAGACTCGTGTTAGTTGATGCAAAACTTATGGTTTTGGAAGGAAAACCTTTTTTTGGCTCCCGTGATTGAGCCCGTGTGTGTATAATTGCATAGCCTGCTTTACAGCTTTATTGTCTATTTTCTATTGGGCTTCGGCTCACGGTGTGGGATTTTACTGTAAAAGCTTTTCAGGTAGTATGATGAGTTGACCTAGTTGCAGAGGTGATGGAAGACTTGCTGTAATTTTCCTTGTTTTGTACATGTACTTTTACATGTGATGCCTATTTCAGAAGACTGATTTTGTACACCTTGAGGGGATATACTTATTCATGTATGAGAATACATGTTTCCAGTTTATGAGAGTTGAACTGTGGGGATTTTATTCAAATGTTGTACATTTTTTATTCTTATGAAAATTTTATTTTCATAAATGGTATTTTGGTGAGCTTTCACATGACACTGGTGTTTGGGGCGTGACAATACAGATAGAAATAAAAAGGAAGACTATAACACTTCAACCTCTCCAGCACCTCCAGATCAACCTGCGTGACCGGTATCTGAAGAAAAGCAAATCCCACACCGTGAGCCAAGGCTCAGCAGAAACTAGGCAAGCATGCAATATAAACAAAACATGCAAAGAAATCGAAGTGCAGGTTTAAACTCTCTTTTAAGCCTTCAAAACAGTTTGAAAACAGTTTTAAATAACGACTCACCAAAGCCATTAAAACAATTTTCACAAGCTAAAGGAAAGCGAGGATAAAAGCCATTTTTTGACTCATCAGAGCCTCGAAAATGATTCCAGTATTATAACTCCCGCAGGCCATTAATACAGTATTTCGACTCCCGTATGCTGATAATTCAATTTTAAGAAAATTGGTCTATTCGTCCCAATGTGCAATACATGCAATCCATGATACATATAGTAGTATGCCACATAGGCAAGATTGACTCCTACGAGCCACGAATGCAACACAGACAGAATTAAACCGACTCTCCCCCAAGTCCTAACAACAGGTATACATAAACCTCGACTCTCACCCGAGCCTTAACAGCATATACACATCAACATCGACTCTTGCTCGAGCCCTGACAACAGATCGATCACATACAATTCAAATATCTTCTCGGACTTTCACCGAAGGATTTGCCCCACTATGCTTTGTCGACCAAGGTCAACAAATATCTTCACGGACTTTCACCGTAGGATCATTATCCGCCCTCCATATACACAATGCAACACATGCATATAAAATAACCGTTCACGATCACAAGTACCACATAGGACCACATACCCGTCCTACAACATACGAGAATAAAACTAATCATAGTTCCATAAACATAAGATCATGTATGACCACGACGTTTCACATACGACGCTAAAATCACGTAATCCATCCACATATTCCGTACATAAATAAACTAGAGTTATAAATGCACATAACTAGTTATAAACGCACATAGCCATATAACCTCACAGCATGACACCACCCGTCACATAACCTGACACGACATCACATGCCACAGATCCATCATTCGATACCCGAGCGACCTATCCGCAAACTGGGACCCGTCCACACACCGGGACAACCAACATCTAACGCGGAGATCAACACCTGAACCTCCCTCAGATCGATTCTTACCAGAACCCAATCTTAAAACCGAACCACTGACCTACACGTCTTGAACATAACTAACACGCAAACAACCATGCCACAACTCCCAAAGCCAACCATGCACGTTAACCCAAGGACGGCATCTAAATGAAATACCCGAGGCCACAACACGATCCCTAAACCACCCCACAATCACCGAACCCCAAAAAGAATCCACAGGTATTTAAATCAACTAATTCCCATAAATTAATCAATTGAATACCATAGGATGCCAATCAAAAACCAAAACCCAACCACCGAACCACCATCACACACCCCAGCACTTCAGTTGACTGACCCACGCCCCCAGTCGACTGAACAACACACTGGAAACCACGAAAAACGCCAACAGCCACGGTGCCCACACACCGTGATCGTCGTAGTGCATCCGGGATATACGTGAAAAGATTGTCAGGTCGTTCTCAACGTATTCGGGAGTTTTTAAAATTTTTCGACAAATTTCATAAAGGTATAACAATATTTAGATTAATACCGTTCTTGTTTTTCATGAAAAATGCACGCGCCGTTTTTTACGGTCACGGCACCGGTTCTAAAATTTTTTTCGCATCCCAACAATGGTCTCAGAGCCGAGGCTGCGATTTTTCGTAAAAAACCATTGTGCTAACATTTGTTTTGCAGCCTATGTCGTTATAATCCGGTTAAATGTGTGAATGAATGGTTTATTTTATATCGTTTTTATTTTACCGTTTATCTCGGCGGTTTTATATCGAGATTATATCGGTTGTACACCTCCAAAGTGGGGTATAAGTTTTTGACGATGTAAAATGTTATTTCATTCTCATGTTTTTTGGATCAATATTGTAATCGGATCACGCGAAATGGGGAATGAAAACGAAAAAAAAAGGAACAAGTTGCGGCAGCAACAGCAAACGCAGCAGCGTGGTGCCATGTTCGGGGTTCGTTTTCGGGGCTTTCAGGGATCTTTTTCGATGCATTTTTTTCGCTGAAATTAAGTTCAATCCGTTAACTTTCCAACGGTGGTTCAATGGCGGCATGATGACGACGGCAAAGGGGTGAAAAAATTCCTCAAATATTGATGCGCGCAGTGGGCCGCTACAGTAATTTTGGTACTTTGGTGATTTTTTCGGGGTACTTCGACTTCGAGTTTTGACGCGGTTTTTTGCGGAGATCTTGTTTGGGATGTTAGCTACCCCTAGTGATTTTTTGGGACACTTTTGGGTCCGACAAGGTGGTCAAACAGCGGCTGGAAAAAGGCGGCGCAGGGCAGCCAAACACAGCAATTTTTTTGGCACTGTTAAGGGGCTGTTTGGGCATCTTTTTTGGCTTTTTTTGGTGTTCCAGCGGTGCTTTGGGCCTGTGACGGTATTCCGGGGGCTGAGGAGAAGGTCGGGTCTTTGACGGCTCTTTTAGGGTTCCAAAACCCTAAGCGTTTAATCATTAATCCGAGACCGTCGGATTAAAAGATTAAACGGATGGATCGGATCATAATGACTTTATATTTATTTATTTTGTCATTGGTTAATTATTTATTTATTTGTTTTATTTAATTGCGTGGATGGATTTTATTTTATT
>JAULJZ010182361.1:0-22239 GCA_032270985.1 Heliamphora pulchella | reverse complement strand
TTATATCTTCTGTCTTGTGTAAAAAAAATACCAAAAAATTCTCATGTACTTATTTCTTGCTTTTTAGTCCAAACCTTTGTTTTATTTGACTTTGGATTGGGAAAAAAATATTAAATTTTCAAAATGAATAACATTAGACTGATATTGGGAATGGCCTATTCAATTCTAGGGCTCATGCAGATTAAACGGTTAGGTTAACTCTTTTCAAAGGAGTTAGGCTCTGGGACTGGTTCGATTCGAAATGTACTTTATTTTCTGTTAATTTCTAAAGTAAGGGTTATTAGAATCTACCCCCTTTAAGAAATCTCATCCTCGAAATTTACACATCTTATTCAAAAGATGTGAACACCTTTTCCGCATATTCTCTCATTTTCAAGTAGCTTCCTCAACATCGAGACTTGAAAAGAAAATATCGTGCAATCTTGACAATTTTGGTGGCAGGGCTACATGGTGCTTTGTGATTCCAAACCTTTGAAGATTTCACACAATCCAAAGTTGTGACAACTTAACTTCCCTTCTTTCCAAATCTCATCCTTCCTTTCCATGGCAGTAATAAAATGATCCCCTACATAAAACTGTAGATCGCATCTACCATTGACCGCATAACATCTATGTCTTCCTTATGACAGCTTTAGATTTTCTCACATTAACTTTATCTTGTCTGTAGTGATTTGACCGATCTTGGGTATGAGCACCTTTCTTCTCTGACTTTCTTTCAATTGATTGGGATTCGACATCTTCTGCTGCACAATGCCTCGTAAAGGGTCATTCCTAAGATTGAGTGGAAACTATCGTTATTAGTGAATTCGATCAAAACAAAAGTTCTTTCAACTTCTTAAAAAGTCCAGAACACGCGCTCTGAGCTTGAATCGTCCTCTCTGTCTGTTCATCTGCTTACGGATGGAAATTTATGCTAAAATCTGAAGTTGTGTCTAACGCCACTTGTAAACTTGGTAAGAATTGAAATGTAAAGCAATGATCTCTATCTACTACTAAAGAATTGGCACTCAAATGATCTTGCTAAAAAAATATGTACGTGCGACCCGATATAAAGAAAGTTCATCTTAACGATTAGATAATGTTTGGACTTTGTCTGTTTGTTCACAATCGCCCAAGTAGCATCACTCCCTTAGGTGATCGATGCAACCCAATTATAAACCCGTTTTTCCTTTAATGTTTTCTTTCATCATTATATTGTCTACCTGACTACACAATAGCTTAACAGTTTAGATTTGTCTAGCTAGGTTGGTCTTTCACTAAAAGTTTTTAGTGAACTTCCATTCTTAACCACCGCAAGGTTGATTCCAAGCAACTGCATTTCTAAAAACAAAGTACTTTGAACTGCCCGAAGATGTTATATGCTTCCCTAATGCCTTTCCACTTAGTGTAACCACTACATTGGCCTTCCTTAAATGAAGGCAGGTCATATGGTCATAATTCTTAACTAACTCTATCATCTTTCTTGCAACTGATCGAAACAATACATCCATCCTATGTAAAGGATACTTACTTTGAATGGAGATTCTATTTATCTTACCATAATCAAATATAAATCTTTAGAGTTTCATTCCTCCCCCTTATAAACAACATAGGTACACCCCAAGGTGAGATACTAGGCTTGATGAAACACTTGTCCAACCACTCTTATAATAGTTTTTTGAACTCTCGCGACTCAGACGGTGACGTGTTATAAGATGGAAAGACTATAGGCATTGCGCCTGGGTATAGGTCAAATGTAAAATTCGTCTCGGGGTATTCTTGGTTAACCTTCTTGGCAACACATTTTACAAATGACAGGTATCTCGTGAAAGCTATTTTCTTAACAACTCTGTGTCAACTATGCCTAAGAACTCGTGGAAACCATTTTTGTAATAATCTCCAAACCTTTACTGTTGACGCAAAACAATGGGTATCCTACTCCTATCCCTTTGGAATACAAATTCTATGTTCCTGGGTATTTTAAAGATCACTTCTTAAAGCAGTCTAACGACGCATGATACGATACCAACCAAACCATCCTAAGTATTAGGTGAGACCTATCATACTCAATGATATCAAAACAACAAGCATATCTTCCTTTTCTATTCTCGACAAACAGTATCCAAATATACTTATGATTAACGCTTCATTTCCTATCAGTGTAGCAATTGGTATCACACTGTTCAAGAAGTTCAATTGGTTATAGTATCTATTTGCGTTATAAAATGGGTGATATGAACGAACATGTTGATCTTGGATCTAACCGAACAAACGGGTGCACATGTCACCACGTTAGGTGTAGCCTGTGCATCTTATCTTGTAATAGCAGATATTTACCTTGGAACCCATGGTTATTCCATCGGTCCCTTCCCTTTGTCTCACATATGTCCAATTTGTAACGCTCCAAACTCTGGGCCACCCTAGCACCCATAAATAACACCCAAGCCAATGTTTCACTCTCAAGATAAAGACATTCATGCAAAAAATATAAAATGACAACAGGCTTACAACACTTGGTCCCAACACCAAGAACATGGAAAACAATACATGGTCCAAAAAGGAAACAAAAGAAGACGACATGTTTTCCGCCCCAACTGGCTCCAGATCAACTTGCGTGATCGTACGCACCTGAAAAATATTTTTAAATTCCAAACCATGAGCTAAAACTTAGCAAAAACTAGACAAACATGTAGCAAAAGCTAAACATGCTGCTGTGAAAAGATATGAATATTTTGACTCACACGAGCCTCAAAAATAGTTTGATATGTCTATATATATATTACAATGCTTCACACGTAATCATTGACTCTCACGAGCTCCACATGCAACACAAGTATATATAACGACCCTCACAAACCCCGAAAATAGTTCTATCAAACCCACACTGTTCTCACGCCTCACTTACAACTCCTGCAACCCACACAACGCAACACATGCAACCCTCACATCGCAATATATGCAACCCTCACATCGCAACACATGCAACCTTAGGGCCACATTTTCATCCCTTAGATTCCCACACACACATGCATTGTTAACTAGAGTTAACATGTGTTGGACCACATTTTCGTCCATCTTTATGCATTGTTAACAGTTATCGAACCACATTTTCATCCATCATTAGACAAAGTTAATATTTATCGGACTACATTTTCATCCATCGGTAACCACACATGCACATAAATAAAACCAGAGTTTTATATACACAAAACCACATACAAACACCACGTGCCACATAACGACATCACATGCCCCACAACTCGCCATCCACTAACACAGACAAGCAACAAGCAACAAAACAAAATAGAACCCCGAAGGCCAACTTTCGACCTCCAAAAACTCAGTTTTCACAAACATTTTTACAGAACACCAACTTTTCCAAAACCTGCCTTTTATGAAAAGAACCACGAACCCAAACATGTCATGCACATGACGATGTATAAACACCATGATTAACAAACCCACGTCATCCTCGAAGACGACAACAAAAGACCACAAACCCCCAAGGCCACAACATAACCTCTCAAAACAACAAAATAGCCCCAATAGGACTTCAGTCGACTGGGTACCCCCATCCAGTCGACTGAAAAAGGCTACTGAAATTTCAAAACATTCTCCCAAAACACAGGTTAGTCGACTGAACTCTCCAATCCAGTCGATTGAATCACCCTACTGACGTTCCAATTGACTGAAGCACCCAATTCTGCTGACTGACCCACGATAAAAATGAAACCCTAGATATGGTAACAACCATTCAACAACAAAATTAAAGCAACCAAACTCCCTTTTGATACCCTTATACGTACACAAGCCCAAAACCACAAATAAACACCGAAAAAAATGCCTCAAAAACCCGTTTCATCCAACGAAAAACAACTAAAAATGATTTAGGAGAAAAACTCGACTTTTGAAACGTAAATCAACTTTTCATGCATTTTTAGACGATAAAAACACATATAACTTCATGTAAAAGCCCTTTAAGACATTTGAGTCTAGGATCCTACCTTTTTGAATCAAAAACTTGAGGCCTCAAAAAATAAACCTCGTCGAAACAAGATTCTATCCGGATGAACGCGTAGCCTTCTGTGTAGATAGCAAGGATTCACTACTCAATCACCAAAAATCAAGCCTTGGGTGTAATGACCCTGCTCGGACCCTAGTATTAATAACGGATAGTCCAGGAGGCCATAGAGTACGGAAGAGGTTCAAAACTCTAAGTTGAATCGAAAACCTTAAGTTCGGCTCGGAAATCCCAAAAAGGTTCAAAACTCAAGCAACAAAACCATAGCACCCAGAGAGTCTCCCAACATTCTAAATGAAATAAATATCATAAAATTATGAGTTAAAAATAAAAAATTCACATAAATAGGGAAAAATGACCATTTTACCCCTAGTACAACAAAAAGTCTTAAAAACTCAAATTTTGACACATGGATACTCTAAATTAAAGATTTAAATACAATTAAGTAGAAAAGAATAAAATAACATCAAAAATAACAAAATTAGCTCTTAGTGGCCGACCACATTGGGAAGAGTGCCAAAAAGTAGCTTTTTTCTTTCTTTTTAGCTTAAAATGATGAGAAAGGTATTAAATTAAGCATTATGATGATCCAATACTTGTTGAACAAATAATATACATAATAATATAGTGTTATAGATCAACAAAATCAAACTAATCATTATTGATGTTCATACACAACAAAATAAGTCAAAAATTCATATATTACCAAAATAGTTTAATTTAACTTAAAAGACTACTTCTATTTAATCAATTGCTATGAAAACTATGATAATATATGAGAATACTATATTTATCATAAACATACTAAAATAATAGGTCTTGATAGGAAACAAATACCAAAAAGATACATCAAATTAACTTTTAATTCATTTTTTTGCACAAAAGGGCATGCAAACCAATGCAAAATCCCTTGATTGATGTGGGGTCAGTTTTTTGTCCCCCAAACAGCCCCCTAGCTGTATTTCTATTCCCCATATCTGATGTATATGTCTCAAAACTTGCACCATGTCAAGTCATATCAAATCACCCCATGTGAAGTGTAAGGAAAAAAGGGAAGAAAGTACTCAAAATTAATTTTTGTGTTCCCTAACCCTTCTCTATATAAACCAAGCCAAACACCCTCTTCTTCCCTTCATATTTTCATGCATACAGAGAGAGAAAGGCTTGGTTGAGTGTTCTTGAGGTATTCCACAAGTTTAAGAGAGAAGAAGGAGAAAGAAAGAGGAGAAGAAAAAGGAACCAAGGAGTGGTGTTTCTCTAAAAGCTAAATCCTTCCATACCATCATCCTTTGAGTTATAAAATAAGTAAGTAAAACCTCTAAATCTTATGTCTAATATCTCTCAAAATATCCACCAACACATCCCTTTAAACACTCTAAGAATCGAGAACCGAAATCAAACCGAAAAGGAGTCGTAGTTGGAAATTTGGGGCTATTATGTTTATGGGTGATATGAGATGTTGTTGTATGTTGTTAGCTTTGAGTTTGATGACTTCTAAGTGTGTTGGAGCCTTGATATTAATGTGTAAAACACTAGCATGCAAAGAATGGAACAAAAACTTGGCATGACATAAGTAGAAGACTTGGAACCTAAGAGACTTAATTTTTGAGAACATAGATGTTTCTGCCCTGAACTTTGGAATGCCATTAATCAATGTAAAAATTTTATCTAAGCATGTTTTTTATGTTCAGGTTTATATTTTTTTGTTATCTTTCATCCAAAGTTGGTTTCAACTCATTTTCATAAGTAGAACTAGAGATATTGCAATGTTACCAAAGTGTGTCATTTTCCCACCAGTCAACACTAGCGACTTGGAAACCCTTGTTTAAAGTGAGGTCCGAACCTTGGTCAAAAAATGAAAGTTGTAGATAACATGTATATCTACTTACCCAATAAATATGAGCACAAAATATGGAGCTTTGATAGGTCAAAACCCCTTTGAAAGTTTCTGTTGAGTTTCAGCCCTCTGAGGACACTTTTGTCACATATTTTTGTGTAGCCCAAAAACCCTATTTGTAGTGACCTATCCCAAATGTGGTCTACATGAACATTGTAGCTAACATATTGAAATACCTTTTTCCAAAAATCAGATCTTAAATCCTCAGGATGATACCCCAAAACCGTTTCAAATCCTCTGTCCAAAATCGTCTCTGCTGAGTTTTGGCAGCTGACAGAATCTATTTTCTAAAATGACCAAAACATCTAACTTGTTCCAAACAACTACCCATAGATCTAAACATGAAACTTGTAGGGGACATGTTGAACTAGAACATACTAAAACATGGGCTCATTTGGACTTGATATGATACCCCAAAACGAGACTAACAGAAGCATATTTTTGGTAAAATCTTGAGAAAAGTGCTGAACCGTTTTTACTTAGAATGTTTTGTTCACCCCTTTGCCTTAGGTTTTAGCCTTGGTGTTAAACATGAGTGTTGTAAGATATATTTTTATCTAAATGGTGTTTAAAAATCATCACTTGATTCCATGTCTAGATACCCAAAACCTTGTCGGCCCTTTTAATTTAATACTTAATTTTTGGCTTTAAAAGTTGTTAAGTGTATGTTTGAGTACCCTTTACTATGAGACCGTGTTTCTAAGTAAATGTATGATGATATAGAATTCATGCGATCATGTTGAATCATATCTTGAGAATTGTAGCTTGTACTTCACATACTTGCACCTTATGCTTTGCGAGTTGTACCATAAACTTTGCCATGCTAGTTGATGCCATGCTATAGATGGTTGTATTTCAGATCCATACCATACATCATTGACATTGTCACTTGCATCCTGGCATATTGGAGTTTATATGTGCAAACCGTTGTTGGGATGGGCTGTTTGAGATTGTTTTTCTTGATTCTAAGTTTAGGGCATCCCTGGTTGCCATTTTTTTAAAAATATTTTGGGATGAATTTCCCTTGTGCACCCTGGGTGTGTCCCCAGTGTTACAAAATTGGTTTTTACAACTTGGCCATGTCCCTAGTGTTTGAAATAGTTTACGGATATTATTGGGCACCATGGGTTCGTCGCTAGCATTCTAATTTCGATAGCTTGGACTTTTAAGTCGACACCGGCAAAGGCATCACGAGTCTCAAGGTAGGTAACTTCGTAATAAGTTTCGTAAGGGCAGTGACAATAAGTCCCTGAGGCAATGACAATAAGTCTTGAGGCAATGACAATAAGTCCTGAAGCAATGATAATAATTCCCTGTGGGTAGTGACAATAAGTCCCAAAGTGGTGTGGACCCCACGCCATTTCTATTGAGTAAAATAGCTGTGGCATGAAGCCAGGTGATGTGGTTACTATTCGCAACGAGGTGTGATGATGGCTTTGGTGATCAAATACTCGTGAAAGTCTACTCTGGTGATTTCCGGTGTGGAATCCTTGTTATAATCTGGGTGCATATTGAGTTAGGCATCTGCATTACAAACATGGCATCTCATACGCACATGTTTATCAACTTATCTGCTATCCTATCATAAATTGTCTGTCTCCTTGACTATAAACTGTACTGGGTGTTATATGGTATGCGTCGTGGTAAATTTTATGCCGTGAGATTATTTAGAAAGTTAGAATGTTTTGCTTCTGGCCTTTGGCTCATGGCATTCATGCCACAGGTGAGGAGGAGTTTTTGAAGGAAGTCATCCCAGAATGAGAAGAAGAGTTTGAAGAACTGGGTGAGTTCCAAGAGCACGTGGATTCCGCTGATGTATTCTGAGAAGTCGAGATCTCAGCTTTTGTTCTTATATTTAGTTCTCTCGTGCGTAGTGTAATTTTTGAAATTTCTTGGTGAAACTATAATAGTTAAGTAATTTGATCGATTCAGAACTCCTTTACGATGTAATAACTAACGTAAGTAAACATGAATGAATGGCTAGAATATCCCTTTATTTATATTTATATATTTCCCGACGTGCTCAGAGGACGGGGCATCACACCGGGCCCCCCGAAAACTAGAGAGAAGGAAGTGGTTTTGATTTGGTTTCAAAGCTGGAGAGAGAAAATATATTTTTAAAATATCTAAGACTAGATATTTATAGGGCTCATGAAAATATCTTCTTTTTTTTTGAACTTCACGCCATAACGCCCAATGGCCCCGGAATCCAACCCAACATGCATTTCTAAGCCCGACATGCATAAAACGCACATAAGCATGCAACATGAAAATGATAAACAACGCGTCAAAAAACACCGCGAAAATTAAAACAAGTCAGGGTCTCACAACTCTACCACCCTTAAAGTAATTTTGTCCTTGAAATTCGCCATAAGGTCAAACGAAAACAACCTCATCAATCAAAACCGATAAAAGCACGAGAGGTGGTCAATCAAACCATTGCTAGGATAAGGTCAAGCGTGGCCATGTACTCTAAACAATGGCTAACTACCTCAAAGACACGGGATCTACCAACTCTTCCCATCATCACATCCTCACCGCCCGATGTCTCTACACCAAGCATTCCACCCACGCAGTCCATCTCCCACTCCATAACAAATGAAACGAAGAAACACAGTGCCCCCATGCCGACAAGAACACTGGTCCAAAATTTACCCACTAAGAAAGTACCTCTGCTCACTGGAGAAATAGCCACATCATCAGGCACAACTGGTGCCTTAGAAGAACTTAGATCTGCAAGGGCATACACTTTGCCCTGTGTTATTCTAGTATGTCCTCCATAGCCAGGGACTATTTGCTGTCGTACTGACTGAATTGAAGTACCCCGGTCTGTCACCTAGAAGTCTCCATTGCTGGCTGTTGATAACCTCGTCGGTCCTGCACCAATGGGACGACTGGTGCACCTGCCGTGCTCGGTGCACTGCTTCCCTGAGGGCAGTTCTTATGAATATTCCCTGACTGGCCACACCCAAAACAAACTAGTGGCTCCCTCCCCTGTGACTGAACTGGCACAGAACTCTAAGACTGTCTCGACTATGGGCAATTCGCCACACGATGCCCAGGCTGCCTGCACCGATAATAGATCAACTCCCTCTGCTCTGGCCTCCAAAACAAAGTCACTGATGGTGCTGGTGCAGTAAACTTATGTGGTAATCCAAATGGATGAAAACTAGGGCCAGAGGACTTCTGCCTCTTGCTAGAGCACCCAGCTGACTGTGCCTCGGTCCCACCCTGTGGTGCCCTGACCTCCTTAGAACCCCGAGTCTAGCTCAAGGTGTTCTCAATCATTGCTATCGACACCACCAGCTCTATGAAAACACGCAGCCTCAATCCTGCCATGCGCTCCCTAATCATCAGCCTCAAACCCCGCTCAAACCTCCTCGAACGCAACTCGTCTGTTCCCACTAACTCCAGTGTAAATTGGGACAAACTGGTAAATCTGGCCTCGTACTGCACAATACTCATCGCCCCCTGAGTGAGAGCATAGAACTCCTCTCTGTACATGTTCCTCAAAGAAGATGAAAAGTATTTCTCTAGAAAAACCCTCGTGAAAGCTGCCTACGTGCCCTCCACGGTATTCCGAGCCTATTTTCACCACTCATGGGTGTCCCCTCTCAGTTGGAAGGCGACAAAAGGAACTCTCAGATCCTCCTCAACTATTAGCAATGTATCTAGAATCTAGGTATGAAGCTCCAACCACTCTATAGCTACTGTAGGGTCAGGATCCCTAGCAAAGATAGGAGGGTCAAGAAGCCTGAACTCTCGCATCGCCACAGTTGCCTTCGACTCGAGTTGTCTCTCTCTTCCCCTAACAGTCTCAACAAGCTGACCGATGGAACCTACCATCGCACGCCGCAACTCTATCGCGTCAATCGGTCCTTATGGAGCATTTGCATCCCCAGCGTCAGGGATTGGCATATCCCCTTTGCCTAAACCACGACGACGGCCTCGACCAGAACCGCATCCTCTCCCCACAAACATCACGTCTATATGAAAAGAAAACATAACATAAGCTGCAGCACATCATATTAACATAAACATTAACCACATAGTCATGTTAGCACTTAGCCACATATGTTCATGCTAAACAAACCCCACATACCAAAGAGAACTGACAAGAGTGGCACGTCAATTTGGATAACCTACTTAGATTCCTTACCAGAAAACACGTCGGCCAAACACATTTCTAACTCGGATTCCAAGCTTGTTAACCCAAACGCCCGAAGGAAAGACTGATCAATCCTAAGGTTCAACCCCATGCTCACATGTACACATCGTTTACATATTCAAGAAGTGATCGTACTCATGTTATCATAACATCTAAAAACATACAATCAAGCACATGGAAACAATCTCACAAGGTGATGCACCCTCTTCCCATAGCTCTTAGGTATTCGAACCCAGAGCTCTGTTACAATTCTGTAACGCCCCAAACTCCAAGCCACCCAAACACCCATAAGCAACACCCAACCCGATATTTCACTCTCAAGATAAAGACATACATGTAGAAAATATAAATGCCAACAGGCTTACAACACTTGGACCCAACACTAAGAAAATGAAAAATAATACATGATCGGAAAGAAAATGAAAGAAGACTACAGGTCTTCCACCCCAACTGGCTCTTCTAGATCAACCTGCATGATCGTATACACCTGAAAAACATTTTGAAATCCCACACTTTGAGCCAAAGCTCTGCAGAAACTAGACAATCAAGTAGTAAAAGCTAAACATGCTGTTGCAAAAAGATATGAATATTTTGACTCACACGAGCCTAAAAAATAGTTTGATATGTTTACATATATATTACAATGCTTCACACGCAATCATCGACTTTTAGGAGCCCCACATGTAACATAGGTATATATAATGACTCTCACGAGCCCCGAAAACAGTTCTATCAAACCCACACTAGTTCTCACGCCTCACCTACAACTCCTGCAACCCTCACATCGCAACAGATACAACCCTCACATCGCAACACATACAACCTTAGGACCACATTTCTGTCCCTCAGATTCCCACACACACATGCATTGTTAACCAGAGTTAACAAGTGTCAGACCACATTTCTGTCCCTCTTTATGCATTGTTAACCAGAGTTAACAGTTATCACTCCACATTTTCGTCCATCATTAGGCAAAGTCAATGTTTATCGAACCACATTTTCGTCCATCAGTAACTACACACATACATAAACAAAACCATAGTTTTATATACACAAGGAGCATATATTTGTCCTTCAACATGCATGAATAAAATTAGAGTTTTAAATGCAAAAAATCACATACAAGCACCACGTGCCACATAACGACATCACATGCCCCACAACTCGCCATCCACTAACCCATAAGACCAAGAAGCAACAAACAAAACCTAACCCCGAAGGACAACTCTCAACCTCCAAAAACTAGATTTTCATAAACATTTTTACAAAACACCAACTTTTATAAAATAGCCTTTTATAAAAAGAACCACGAATCCAAACATGTTATGCACACAACGATGTATAAACACCACAATTAACAAACCCACATCATCCCTAAAGACAACAGCAAACGACCACAACATAACCTCTCAAAACAACAAAACAGCCCCAACAGGACTTCAGTCGACTGGGCACCCCCATCCAGTCGACTGAAAAAGGCTACTGGAATTTCAAAAAATTTTCCAAAAAAAAAGGTTAGTCGACTGACACCCTACTGACGATCTAGTCGACTAAAGCACCCAGTTCAGTCGACTGACCCACTGCGAAAATGAAACCCTAGGTACGGTAACAGCCTTTTAACCCCAGAATCGAAGCAACCAAACTCCCTTTTGATACCCTCGGACATACACAAGCCCAAAACCACGAAGAAACACCGAAAGAAATGCCTCAAAAACCCGTTTCATCCAATCGAAAACAACTAAAAATGATTTAGGAGCAAAACCTGACTTTTGAAACGTAAAATAACTTTTCATGCATTTTTAGGCGGCAAAAACACATAATTTCATGTAGCACCACTTTAAGATATGAAAGTCTAGGATCATACCTCGTTGAGTCAAAAACTCGATGCCTCAAAAAATGAACCTCGTCGAAACAAGATTTTGTCCGAATGAACGTGTAGCTCTCGGTGTAGAAAGCAAGTATCCGCTACTTGATCGCCGAAAACCAAGCCCTGAGCCCGCCCCCCGAAAACTAGATAGAAGACAGAGGTTTTGGTTTAGTTTCAAAGCTAGAGAGAAGAAATATCTTTTTAAAATATCTAAGACTAGATATTTATAGGGCTCATAAAAAAATCTTTTTCTTTCTTTTTAACTTCACACCACAACGCCCAACGGCCCCGGGATCCAACCTAATATGCATTCCTAAGCCCAAACATGCATAAAACGCACATAAACATGCAACATAAAAACAACAAACAACGCGTCAAAAAACACTGCGAAAATTAAAATAGGTCAAGGTCTCACATAATTGGTTCACCGTCCTCCATCCTCCTGCTTCTAATGGATGATTATGTTGGCTTCCTCAAATGTACGCACTACGAGGCTATGTGTCCCGACTCACTGCAATGATAACAAACAATCCCCTCATTGGTTCTCGGACAGTCCTTAATAAAATGATCAGTAGCCCCCATACTTGTAGCAAGTATACATCTTCACCCCGTGCACATGATCGAATGCTCCCCAATTTGATCGGTCTCTTTTGAATTCAAAATTCTTTGCTGGAGATTGGTAGTTCTGATCTTTAAATGTTTGCGGCTTTAGGATATTTCTTTTAAAGACGTATCTTCCTGTTCGGCTTGTCGAGTCACCTTCAAGCTTGCGCCTTCTAAATTCTTCTCACCCTCCTTAATGTCTTTCTCTATCATCTTAGCCTTGTTAACCAAATTGGTGTACTTATCCAATTTAAGGACCATCAATCTGGTCTTAATCGAGAAATCTAATCCTTTTTGAAACCTTCTACACGTAGACCCTTCGTCAGGTACAGGCTGAATTGCGTATCGAGATAGCTCAGTGAATCTCATTTCATACTCTGCCACACTCATCCTCTAGGGTACCTGACGATCAACTCGTAGTACTAGCATCTTTAACATCCTCTCTATAGGCTCCCACCAGTTATATGCTTCTCCTCTAAACATAAATGATAGGAGGTCAACCCTATCATCTTTTACTCCCTCAAGTTTATTCAGAATACGTACCGCATCTTTCAACCAATTCTCTGCCTCTGTGGGGTTAAGAGTTCCTACGAACTCCTTATAGACATCCTAATTTGACCCCACCCAATTTTAGGTGAATTCGATGATGAAAACGGTTAGAATGGTGTCTCAGTTCGATCCTCAGGAAGTGATCCAAGCTCGGTAATTGAACCCGACCATCAAAAATCGTTAAAAACCTTCAGAACCAATGAAGTTGTACCAAACCATCGATAACTTGTTGCCCAAATCATTGTCAGAAGGGGCGACCGGCAATAAAACCTTGTGGAATCTTTTTAAACATGGCGACTGCCAACTCTAACATGACGACCGCCAACTCACATTGTGGCAGCTGCCAACTCCAAATGACCTGACATGCCTTAGAACGTGGCAACATCTCGTTGGTTGAAGAATTCTATAAATACCGTACCTCTAGTACGTTTTCAAGGACAGAAAATTATAGAGATGTTTAGTGAGAGAAGCTCTGCCGAGTCGCCGAGTAATTCCCAGCCCCAACACCAAAGCCCTGCTGAAATACCGAGATTTGAGCCTCTGATAGTCCCAAAGCCTAGCTTAGATCATCGCTTGAGGATCAAATTGCCAACCCATATTCCCCAACTTGAGGATTCCTTAGCAATCTAGGTATTCTGCTTGGATCCCCGGTCTTTCTAGCTTCATCTTCTCTCATTTGGAGTGATCGGGTCAATTTTCACATATTCGTTCCAATTACATTATTGTTTTACTTATATTTAAATTCATGTTTTAGCTTATGTAGTTTACTTATTTTGTTGGTTTACTTACTTACATTTTAAGCTTATTATAAATTGTTAAATCATTAAATAGTACTAATATTTTTTACAATTATAACTTATCAATATTGTTAATTGTTATAATCCATTGCACTTACATAAAAATGGTTGTAATAGTCAATATTACATCTATTTAAATTCTAGTATTTTATTCCTTTTTCTTTTTCTTTTCTTTTACATTAACTTAATATTCTAGCATTTAATTTTCTTTTAGTCTAAATTTCATTTCAATTGCATTTTATTTCATTTTCTTGTATTAATTAGTTTAATGCTTCACTTTATTTTCTTCTAGTTTAGTGTTTATTTTTTTTCTAACATTACTTTAATTTTTATTTTTCTAGTACTTTATTTATTAGTTTTAAATTTCTTTTATAACATTTTTATTTCTTCTTTTTTTTTAAGTTTTAATTTTATATTTCATTTAAATACTAGCATTTCTATTTTTTTTAATTTTACTTTAATATTTTTTTGCTAACACCAACCTAAATGTTCTTTTGATATTAGCTTAGATGTTCTTTTAATTTAATTTTTTTTTCTAGCTTTTATTCACTTTCTTTCATTAGTGTAATTTTCTTTTCTATTATTTTATTTTATTTTATCTTTCTCTTCTTTGTTAAACCAAAAATCACAAAAAAACGTCATAATTTTCTCTTTAAAGAAAAATTCTATTTTTCTTTTCATCTCTTTTAGTTTTCTCCATTTTCTTTTATTTTCTCTTTTAAAAATATAAAATGTTAATTCTTCATTTATTCTTTTAAAATCTTTATTTGTCAACTTAATTTTTCTTCTATAATATTTTTCTTTTCTTTTTCTTTTATTAACCACAAAAAAAGCACAAAAAAATAAAAATACTTTTTATGTTAGTTAATGTTCTTCTCATTTTTTTTATTTTAATCTTTCAAGTCAATAGTGTAATTTTCTCCTCTAACAATAATTAAAAACTCATTTGTTTATTTTATTTCTATTATTTTTTTTTTCTTTTATTTTGTTAAAAATGTATAAAATGTAAATAATAAAATTTTTTTTAGTAGTTTAAATAAGCATTTTCTAACATTTTATTTTGGCTTGTAAGCTTTCTTTTATTTATTTCTTCTTCATATTAGAATTTCAAATATTTGCTTGTTAATACATAAAATATTTGTTATTAGATTTTATTATTTTGGTTAGTTTTTTTTTTAAGATTCTTACACGCTTTTAGATAATTTGATAATATGCATATTGTACAAATTAGTTTAGAGTTTGATTACTTTATTTCAAAATTGTGTATTTCATTTTTGTGCAATTCATATTTGGATAATTTTAGCAACTTAGCATATTTGTTCTTTTAACCAAATCATGTTAGCTTAGGTTGTTTAAAATGTGGGTATATTTCATGTATCCTTTAATTAGAAATTGCATGCCATATGACTCAGAATTTTTTCATTTTATTTATTTTAATTTGAAGTGTTATGTACATATTTTATGTATTTTCTATACTTGATTTTGAATGTTCTCTCTTCACCCTCATTTTTTTTATTTGCATGCATTTGAGAAATCATATTAAAGAACCAATGATGATTAGTAGAGGCCAACCTTATGGTTAGGCGAACAGGGTACCTAGCACCTTCCCCGATTCGTACCTTAACTCCTGAACTCTCTTTCTCTGGTTAACGTTTTAAAGATCAGTAGCCAATTTTATTTTTCTTAGTTTTTCTCAAAAACTAAGTGGCGACTCTATTTTCAACAAAAGGGATTTTCAAAATTTGATTTTCAAGGTGTTAAAAGATTTTTCTAAAAATTATTTGAATTCCTAATTCTTGAATATTTTTCAAAATAACCCCCAAACCCCAAAGCCACAGTATTTTCTAGCGACTTGCTGCGGACTGGTTTCTAAAATTAAATAAGAGGGCTAGACTCAAAAACATCATTGGTTCTTAATAAAATTTCTCATTTTTATTTTCGCATGCATATGCATTGTTCTTCAAACCCCCTTGCTTGGTTGACCTGATTCCCTGAACGTACATCCGTTTCAAAAATTGTTGGGATTGTTAGGAAGGCAGGCAACCCTTACTGACTGTACGCTATCATAGGTGCAGTAAAAGAGTTCGGGCATACTGTTTGACCATGTTCTGCATAGGAGGTATATACTCGGCTCTATTCAAAAGGTACCTTTTTCAATTGACCAAAACTGGCCTTTTGCATATAGTAAACTTAGAACTCTCCATTAAGTGCTACTAACCCTAGTAGGATTATGTGTTTTTCTTCATTGTATGTTTTGTTTGTATATTGTTAGAATTGTTTTGATCAAGTTTAGGTTGGTTCTTTCTCTGGGTTCGACTTGGGTTTTCTATTATCCTTTGCTTAGGCTAGCTTTTCATTCGGGTTCTTACCCGGATTTTATTTTTCACCACATTCGGTTTTTCTTATCGTAGTTTTCTTCACGGGGTTATGCCCGTGTTTCATTTTAAATACTTTTAAGGAGCTTTCTTTCCCCTCTGGGATCTTCCCGGGTCGTTGGTTCGCCCCCTTTTTGACATAGGCTCATTTCTTTCAAACCTTTGTCATACTCGTGAGAGTTATTTTTCTACTGTCATGCTGCCCGTTTTTCCTTAGAATTTTCAAGACGAACTAGTCCGGTCAATGTAGCTCTGTTTCCATGCCGAAGTGCTGTCCGTTTCCCCATCTTAGATGAGCTTTCCCTATAATTTAGTTGATTCCCCTTCTTAACCGTCTTTCTGGTTTTTGGGTTATCTTGTTGTGCTGTCGGCACGAGCCCAACAGGGGCATTATTTCAGTCTCTATGTTTATTTGCTCACGATTTTCTATCTTAGGTATTTGAGGTATTTGCTATCTGCCGTTAGAATGTTTACCTGGGAAGTGTCTGATACTGGTTACTCTACTTTTGGGATCTAGGTTTCTCTGTGGGTTTACCATTGGGCTAAGAAAAGTATAGTCAATACGTGTTTGGGAAAGATCAGTGACAGGTAGACTCTGTAGGGGTATCTGAACGGTCAACTGAAATGGCAAAAAATGAGGTGAACCTAACAGCTCTGATGAGAGCCATGACTGAGATACAAAGAGCTGTGGAGCAGCAGACCTAGGCCCAGAACCAATGTCAGGCACAAATTTGGGCGATTTAGGCTCGTATACTTGGCGCAAATGCACAGCTAAATGAGACGAACGAGAACATAGAGGACTTTTGAGATGATAATTAGGTCCCCGATGGACCGCAAGTTGTTCCACCACCACCACGGGTCCCTCATCAGGTGGTAGTCAAGGAAGAAAATACTGCGCAGACTAGAGAATCTGCATTGATTGAGAAGATCGATCAGATAGAGAAGGTCCTTAGAAAAGCCAAGGGAGTTAAGGAATATATGCTCGATGTAGGGGGACTCTGCCTGTTCCCAGACGCTAAACTCCCGGACAAGTTCAAAATGCCAGATATAGAAAAGTTTGATGGAACCGGAGATCCCCAAATTCATCTACGAATGTATGTTGGTACCCTAGCGCCAATGGGGATTGATGATCAGCTTAAGGCCCAATTGTTCCATCGGTCGCTCTTTAGAGCTGCACAAAGATGGTTTCTTTCTTTGGAAGTGGCCAAAACAAGGACTTGGGAGGACATAGCCACAGCTTTTGTTAGTTAGTATAGCTACAATGTCCAACTGGACATTACTACCCGAGAACTTAAGACGACTCGACAAGAGAACAGGGAGTCTTTTGTTGACTTCCTGACCCAATGGAAGGGTAAAGCTGCCAAAATGACAAACAGGCCCACTGAGAAAGAGCAGGTAAGGATTGTGGTTAAGAATCTACAGTCTCCATTAAAGCACTACCTCATCACGCAGCCGCTTTCCACCTTTGAGTAGTTGTTCGACGCTGGGGTACAAATTAAGGACGCTATCTAATCTTGTGACATCGAGAAAATAGAACCCAGTCAGAAACCACCAAGAAGGGCTTTCCCCACAACTAACCAAAATCAATCCGCTGCAACCAACCTCATGTCTCGCTCAAATGAGGTAAACTTACTGAACCCATCTTCTTCTGCCGAGCAGGCCAATAACGCCCAATAATTAGATAACAGCCAACAACAACAAAAGCTGAGAAGGGTCTTCACCCCCCTCAACATTTCATTATCCATCGCCCTGAGTCGACTTGTCAAAAAGGGGCTTATCAAGCTATTGAACCCCATGCATGTTCCTAACCCCCTACCGCCAAGGTTTAATGCTTCCCAATACTGCGCCTTCCACCAAGGTCATGGGCACCTAACTGACAAGTGTTTGAGACTCCGACACGAGATCCAAAACCTCATTGACAACAAGGTGATCCCACCACCATCCGTCACCCCAAAACCGAATGTCACTACTAACCCACTACCGAATCATGCCAGGCAGGCTGGGGTAAATTACATGTCTCTAGGGGAATCGAAGGACCAGAGTCAGCACATCCGTTCAACGCACCTACCACGCCCTCATGTTTCAATAACTGAGGATTAGACAGCATGCTCATTTATGATGATTAGAGACAGTCGAGACTGGATGGAAGAATGGAATGATAATGCTTGGGAATGGTATCAACCGATAATCCAAATCTACCAACAAGAGGAGAAGCGCAATAAAGAAGATGACTGACAATTGGATTACCCGAGTTGACCTTATGGGTTTGGCCATGTGCTTGATGGAATCATCCTTCCCCAACTTTTTGAGGAAGTGTACGTCGATGAAATGCAGTCCTACTGGCTAGTAAGAATCGTATTGAAATCAGATGGAGTAGAGTGGACTGATTTCTAGGCTGCTCGGGAACAGCAAGTGAATTTGTTGAAGAGGATATTTGGGAGAAATTTGATAATACATGGGCTATTGAAGATGATGAGAAAAAAAGAAAAAGAGTAGCCGTTAGTAACTTAAATGATTTGTAGGCATTTAAAAGCCCTCTGCACGTAAACGAAGTGAGATAGACTGATAATGTGATGCTAGGGCTATGGGATCCTGAAGACAGCGTGGAACACATAACTAGAAGTGGACGAAATTTTAAGCCAGCTCAGCTAGAGAAGGGACAACCAAGTGGAAAAGGGAAAGAGACAGAGCAAGAGGAGGAGGAGGTTGCTGTATTGAGATAGTTGAAAAAGACGCAAGCCAACATCAGTATCTAGGGCTAATTGATGGCTTCACATAAGCACAAGCAAGCTATTTTGAGGGTGTTGAACAAGGCTAGTGTCCCGATAGATGCAACCCCCGAGCAGCTCATTGGGCTTATTCTGCTAGCCGCCGAACCAAAAGTCATTTCCTTTTCTGATAAGGATTTACCCGCTAAAGAAAAAAGTCCCAACAAGCTGCTTCACATCACCGTCAAGTGCCTAGAACACGGGTCCCGATAACCCTCATTGATGATGGGTCTGCCTTGAACGTTTGCCCATTAAAAACGGCTGTCTGCTTAGGGATGAGGCTATACCAGTTCACTCCTTGCAATCAAGGGGTGCGAGCCTATGACAACATAAGAAGGGATGTACTAGGACTGGTGTCATTAGCCATTTCAATAGGACCTCTTGAGACGTCAGTTGAGTTTCACATGCTAGACGTGCCTCCCTCCTTCAATCTACTGCTGGGCAGGCTGTAGCTGTATGATCCAAATGTCCAAGCAGTACCATCTACCCCTCACCCAAAACTGAAATTGATAAAGAACGAGACAGTTTTGACTATCCACGGAGAAGACAGCATTCACCCTCCGAGAGGAGGAGAGGGCACAACTCTGTTGGAAGTTTAGCATAGTGAAGATGATGCATTGCTCAGTGGCTTTCGATTTGATGAAGAACAGGCTGCTCAGATGCTGATGAATGAAGAAGAAAGGTATGTCAACCCGCGAGCTGTAACAATGATGAGAAAAATGTCCTTCTTCCCGGGCATGGGATTAGGGCGTAAGCAGCAAGGTATCCTAGAACCCATTCAGGTATCCTAGAACCCATTCAGGTATTGTTGGCCTCGCACCATTTTGGTCTCGGGTATAAACCAACAGAAGAATATCTGGAAGGGCCTAGAAGGGGGCGAAAGGCCAATTATTCCAGGACGCTCAATCGGTACTTCGTCAAGGAAGGGGAAGACTTTCCATATTGCGGTTTTTTAGAGCCATGGATCGACGGAGAAACCAATCAAAAGCTACCAGGGTTGGAGATCTTTTTCAACTACCAGTTGTCTGACACGAAAGAGGAAGAAACAGTGGAAGGAGAGAAGGAAGAAAAGAAGGTTCAGGAAGAAGATTGGGCCGACAAACTCGACGATACCGACTTGGGAGTATTGTTCAACGAGAAAATAGCTCAGCTGCATATAACTGAATCAGATTGCTTCATAATGGGCTTCAGTGCACCGGCAGATTACACCAAGCTCATCGTCGGCGCGGCTGCAAAAGAAGTGAAAAATTGGACCCTCGAGTCTTGTAATACGTAGGTTGTCTATCCTGAGTACAAGTTTGAGTCAAAATCTATGATCGAGGGCACATCTATTGGTGCTCCTCTCCCAGCTTTTACCATCGAGTTTGTAATCCCCTCGATTTTTAATGAAATGAACAAGATTTTCGGTTATTCTATTTTGTTTGATTTATTTCATACACCTTCTGACGATTTTAAATTCGACGAGGATATCTCTGAAGAAATAAAACTTTTAATAAAAAGAGAAGAAGAAATGCATGCCAACCAATAATTGAAGAAACTTTGTCAATAAATCTAGGTAATGAAACTAACCCGCAAAATGTTCAAATTGATTCTTCTTTATCCTCAGTTGAACAAGAGCAACTAATAACTTTATTAAAAGAATTCAAAGATGTATTTATATGGTCCTACGAGGATATGCCCAGAATTGATCCTGACATTTTCCAACACCATATCCCCTTATACCCGGATGCTAAACTGGTCAAACAGAAGTTAAGACGAATCTGGCCAGAATGGGCTCTGAAGATCGAAGAAGAGGTCACCAAATAAATCAACGCTGGATTCCTAATGGTAACCGAGTATCCGAAATGGGTAGCCAATATGGTGCCAGTTTTAAAGAAGGAAGGTCGTATCCGAGTCTGCGTGGATTTTTGAGATCTCAACAAGGCCAGCCCGAAAGACGACTTTCCACTGCCACACATTGATGTCTCGGTAGATAGTACAGCAGGGCACACCTTGTTGTCATTTATGGATGGTTTCTCCGGATATAACCAAATTCTAATGGATCTCGAGGATAGAGAAAAGACAACATTTACCACGCCCTGGGGCACCTATTGTTATCGTGTAATGCCGTTTGACTTAAAAAATGCAGGGGCAACCTATCAAAGGGCAGCCACTACTTTAATGCATGATATGATACATAAGGAGGTCGAGACGTACGTGGACGATATGATAGTCAAGTCAAAAGATCGGGATGGCCACATTGTATCACTATGAAGATTCTTCGAAAGGATTCGGCAGTACAAGATGCGACTCAACCCACAGAAATGTGCCTTCGAAGTTACTTCTGGAAAGATGCTTAGATTTCTGATCACTCAACGGGGTATCGAAGTCGACCCTTCAAAGATTAAAGCAATTTTGGAATTGCCTCCTCCGAGGACCGAGTGAGAAGTCAGGGGATTTTTGGGGTAAGATATAGTTTATCAGCCGATTGGTCGCAAAACTGACAACTACCTGCCAGCCGCTCTTCCATCTGCTAAAGAAAGGGGTCAAATTCGAATGGGATCAGAAATTCCAAGACGCCTTTGATGCCGTACGATAGTACCTACAAAATCCACCTGTTCTAGCTCCTCAAGAACCTGATAGGCCACTAATCCGCTACTTGTCAGTGACTGACTCAGCTATGGAATGTATGCTTGCACAAGAAGGAGAAACTGGAATCGAAAAGGCTTTCTACTACTTAAGCAAGAAGATGATCGGGTCAGAAATACGGTACACGCCACTGGAAAAGACATGTTGGGCCTTGGTGTGGGCTTCCCAAAAACTGAGACATTACAAGTTGTCTTTCATAGTAAATATCATCTCCCGAATGGATCCATTGAAAGACTTATTTGAAAAGCTGGCACTGACCGGAAGGTTGGCTCGATGGTTGCTGTTGTTATCTGAATTTGATCTTCAGTATGTCACCCGAAAGTCAGTCAAGGGTAGAGCAGTGGCAGAATTCCTGGCTGACCAACTAGTTGAAGGAGGCGAAGACACATAATTCTAGTTTCCTGACGAACAGCTAATGAAAGTTGGGGATGAAAAATGGACTCTATATTTTGATGGTGCATCCAATCAATATGGCTACAGAATAAGAGTCTTCCTTGTCATTCTCGACGGATCGCATGTCCCCTTATCATTGAAGCTCAATTTTGAAGTCACCAACAATCAGGCTGAGTATGAAGCATGTTTAGCTA
>JAULJZ010182351.1:0-22240 GCA_032270985.1 Heliamphora pulchella | reverse complement strand
CATTTTTGTGCAATTCAAGTTAGATAATTTTAGCAACTTAACATGTTTGTTCTTTTAACTAAAGTATGCTAGTTTAGGTTGTTTAAATAATATTGCATGTGGGTATGTGTTTCATGTATCCTTTAAATAGAAATTGCATGTTATAGGATTAATGATTTTTCTTTTGACACTTATTTGATTTGGAGTATTATGTACATAAGTTATGTATTTTTCATATTTGATTTTGAATGTTCTCTCTTTGGCTCTATTTTCTTTAGTTGCATGCATTTAAGAAATTTTATAAAAAACCAATGATGATTAGTAGAAGCCAACCTTATGATTGGGCGAACAGGGTGCCTAACACCTTTTTCGATTCGTACCTTAACCCCTAAACCCTTTTTCTCTGGTTAACATTTTCAAGATCAGTAGCCAATTTTATTTTTCTTAGTTTTTCTCAAAAACTAAGTGGCGACTCTATTTTCAACAAAAGAGATTTTTAAAATTTGGTTTTAAAGGTGTTTAAATTTTTTTTTTTCAAAATATTTTTGAATTCTCTCATTTTTAAGCCTAAAATCCCAAAGCCACAATGAGCATCACCACTTAGCTGAAAGGTGGCAAAAGAAACCCGCACCTCATCCTCCACAATCTGCAATGTGTCCAGGATCCGAGTCGTCAACTCCAACCACTTTGTTGCCATAAGAGGATCAGGATCTCCTGCAAAGGTAGGCGGATCCATACTCCTGAACTCCCACATCGCAGCTGTAACCCTCGCCTCTCTCACCTCAGGCACTGCCTCCCTCTCCCTAACAGGCTCACTCCTAGCAACCAGCTGCTGGATAGAACCAACCAGCACACGCAACAACTCCGTCGCGTCTATCGGTCCCTGGGGAGCATTAGTATCCCCAGCATCAGGGATATGAACATCCCCTTGGCCGGCACGGCCACGACCTCGACAACGGCCTCCCCCTCTCCTCGCCGACATCGCGTATACATGAAAGCGAAACAATACATAAGACGCAGCACATGGCATGAATATAAACGTTAAACACTTAGCATGCTATCACATAGCCACATAGGTTCATGCTAAATAACTCCACATATACTGAGGAGAACCAACAAGAATGACTCGTCAATCTGGATAACCTACTCAGACTCCCTGCTAGAAATCACGTCAACTAAATGCGTTTCTAACTTGGCTCCCAAGTTTGTTAACCCAAACGCCCAAAGATAAGACTATCACTCCTAAGATTCAACCCATATGATCACATATACACATCATTCACGTAAAACTCGCATGCTATCACGTTCATGTTATCAAAGCGTGTAAACACATGCAATCAAGCACACGCAATCAACCTCACACGGAATACACCCTCTTCCCACAGCTCATAGGTATTCGAACCCAGAGCTCTGATACCAAGTTGTCATACTCCAAACTCCAGGCCCCGTGAAACACATACAACAACCAAATAAAACCCAACCCGATAATACACTCTCAAATAAAACCATACATGCATTGTATATAAACGCCAAACGGCAACATTACACGGCTCTAGCGCCTAAAAAACATATTATAAGCATACATGTAACAAAAGAACAAAAATGGAAGAATACAGCTCTTCCATCTCTCCCGCACCTCCTGATCAACCTGCATGATCGGTACCTGAAGAAAAGCAAATCCCACACCGTGAGCCAAAGTTCAGCAGATTCTAAACAACACATGCAGTATAAGCTAAACATGCTCGATAACGAAGTGCAATTTTTGAATCTCTTTCAAGCCTTAAAAACAGTTTGAAAATAGTTTTAGATCACGACTCACCAAAGCCAATAAAAATAAGTTTTCACATGCAATGAGAAAGTGAGGATAAAAACCATTTGTCGACTCATTAGAGCCTTGAAAACGATTCGAGTATTACGACTCCCATAGGCCGTTAATACAGTATTTTGACTCTCGTAGGCCGATAATACAGTTTGAGAAAATTGGTCTATCCGTCCCAATATGCAATACATGCAATCCATGAACACGTGCCTCTTCAGGACCTTGTTTCAGCCTTCAGATATCGCAAACACACCCACACCCGTGCCTCGTCAGGATCTCATTTCAATCCGTTAGATATCGCACACACACTCACACCCGTGCCTTGTCAGGATCTTGTTTCAATCCATCAGATATCGCACACACACCGGCTTTCGCAGCCTACCTCATACACCCACACACGCACACGTGCATCATCAACCAGGATTTACATCTACTGGATCACAGATTCATCTAATCAATTTCATACACATATGCAAACCTAAATCAGGATTTAAAGCATATAACCATGTATTAACACGACGTTCCACAAACCACGTCACATGCATATAAAACTCTAGATTTTAAAGCATAAACCACGTTACACATAACGATATCACCTTATGTAATTCACTTACATATTCTGTACATAAATAAACAGTTATAAATATGCACATAACCATGCAAAACCACATCACGACACCACCCGTCAAAATTGATATCTACTCATGGGGACAACCCATACGACCACCACTAGCCTAAACACTCCCAACACGGCCATCACTGACCCACGACGCTCACCCGCGCCAACACAAACCCAACAACAAACCACGCACCTAACCGTGCACCAACAAGCCGCATCTACCATGCACTTCACCCTCGAGGACGACATCACACAAACATCCGGGATCACAACACGAACCCCCAAAACCACCACACGACCAACTGAACCCCAAAGGAATTCACAGGTATTTGAATCAAGTAATTCTCATAAATTAATCAATTGAATACCATAGGACACCAATCGAAAATCAAAACCCAACCACAGAACCACCAAAACACAGCCCAGGATTTCAGTTGACCGAACCCCACCTCTAGTCGACCGAATACCCTATTGGAAAACCACAAAATGCCAAAACACACGGTTCAGTCGACTGACCCCATAAGTTCAGTCGACTGAACCCCAAGGACTATGATCCAGTTGACCGAACCTATGAGTTCAGTCGACTGAACCCACCTAAAAACTGAATTCAAGCTACGAGTTCAACCTCCAAACCTCATATCGGAGCCTCAAAACTCCCTTTTTACATCCTCAAACATACGTACACCCCGGCCTAACATTAAGACCTCGAAAGAAACTTTTGACACCCGATTCTATCCACCGGAACCAACAAAAAATCCAATTTTTAACCCAAAAACCAACTTTGATACAAAATCAGATCTACAGAGATCTAACCGTTAAAAACACCTGCGTTTACCCATAGCACCCTTATACAATAGTAAGGTCTAGAATCCTACCTCGGTGAGTTTAAAACTCAATGCCTTAAACCACGTGCATAATCGAGCTTCGCCGGAATTGAAATCTAATCAGATGGTTGCGTAGCCCACCACACCAAAAGCAAGGATCCGTTGTTGGATCGTTGAAAACCCAGCCCCGGGCCCCCGAGAACTTAGAGAGAAGGCAGAGAGTAAACGGAAAGCTTACTGAAGAAGTTTTGAAAAATATCTTTTTAAAAATATCTAACTCCAGATATTTATAGGCCTCCAAAATATTTTTTTTAAAAATTTTTTGAGAATCGCGCCACAACGGCCCACGACCCCGGGAACTTACCCCGCATGCATATCTAAGCCTGATCATGCGTCAAAAGCATATAAAACATGCTGCAACGAGAACACATAACTCGCGTCAAAAAACGGCAAAAAAAAACGGGTCAGGGTGTCACATGTATTAGATTCAAGATCCTGTATTTAAATATTTTGCATAATATTATATGAAAAAGTATAAATTTTTTTCAACATTTAGTATCAGAGCATGGTTTTCTGAATCATTACATCTTAGAATAGTATTGTGTAAAATATTGTTCGTGTATACTGCTGTTCTACAAAATCAAAGTACTAGTAATTTGTTTTTGGCTGAACAGTAAAATCAAAATCAAGTTGATTATCCGGATTATGTCTATATTGTCGTACCACTGTTCAACTATACTACTGTTATATATATGTAAACGGTGGATAGTTTCCTTATGCATGATAATTGTTTCCTTTAAAGGTGATCAATACAGTAACAAAAAAAACGTAAGAAAGAAGGATAGACCAGATCCTTTGATTCCACTGCGAATGGATTTATGAATTGATTGGCTTTGTTTTTGTTTTTGCACTATAATGTGTTGCTTCGGTATAATAAATCACAATGCGATAATTTCTAATTCAAGCAATCCAATTGGGTTATAATTTTTGCACCGGTGAATTGAATGAAAGACAGGCTTGCCTTATCTCTAATATATATATTAAAAGTTTTTTGGTTAAAATTCTTTGCATATCACAGTGTGTTATAGCAGTGTTTGTTTTAACTTTTTGGGGTACTTTGAATTATAAATAAATAAACATTAAAGTTGTAGTATATCTGGGTGTCTTTATCACAGTGCTGTTGAAAAAAAAATTAGAATACTATTATCCATGCTCTTGTATGGTTGTTTGAGAATATAATAATTGCATATTTCAGAACAGTAATGTGAGACACGGTTTCATTTCATTATATGATATATATGTTTCACATGTTTCTTTTCGTCATATGTATATCCTTGATGATGGTTTATGCTTTACTATCATAGAACAGTATGTATAGATGTATTTTACGCTTTCTCGGGTTTAGTTAAGGTTTGTTTGGTTGGTCCTATTGTTGAAAAACCTGTTCTGGCATTTCCCAGCGGTCCAGTCGACTGGACGGGTTTCCCAGTCGATTGGATTGGGATTCAGTTGACTGAGTGAAGTCGGCAGAGGAGTTTTGTAGATCTAGAACTCCTTCAGTCGATTGAATAGGCTTATTCAGTCGACTGAATGCACTTTTGGCCGAGCCTATATATATTCCAGCGTCAGTTTTTGGTTCCAGAACTCTTTTTTTTCCTTTCTCTCTGCCTTCTCTCTACATTTTAGTGTTGCCCGGGCCTAATTTTTGACGACCAGCTTGTGGATCCTTGTTATTCACGCTGTTAGCTTCGCATTCATCCAATCAGATTCTCGTTCCGATGGGTTCGAATTTTGAGGTTTCGAGTTTTGACTCACCAAGGTAGGATCCTAGACTATGTTATGTTTAAAGGGTGCTACGTGCAATTTTACGCAATTCTACTGGTTGAAAATGCTACATATCATATTATATGTTTTAAACCATGTTTATGAGTATAAAAATCTTATTTTACGCTTTTCTTGGTTTAATACATGTGATACGGTGTTATAGGTTTGGTGAGAGAAACCTTTAGGTTGGATTCACGGTGTTATAGATTTGGTGAGAGGAACCTTATTAGGTTAGACTCGCATGTGTGTATTTGGATTTTGATGTGATAATAAAAAATGACCGTGTAGAGATCTACGGATCGAGAAAATTTGGGCACGAGTTGCTCCTTGATGAAAGACCAAAAAATTGCGCATAATGAGTTTCTCTACCCGCTGACTAGTGAACCAGAAAAGGACGCAAGTCGTGTCAGAAGTATAGGGCGTCTAGTTACTTCGCAGGCCTCGTGATGGTCAGGTGGTGGTAACGTGACCGGGTCTATATGCCCGTTCAGCATCGATGCTTATGTTTTAAAACTACGAGTTCGTAGAGTCACGTGGATGTGATAGTAATATGTGTGTGTGTGCGTGCGTGTGTACACGTTGACAAACTTGGGGTTTTCTGTAATAAAAACCTTTTTTAGTAAACTTTATATTATGTGATTGCATATCCTTCTTTACTGCATCATAGTTTGTTTATATTGAGCTTCGGCTCACGTAGTGGGATTTGTTAAAACCTTTTTCAGGTGTTGAGATTGATAATCACAAGGAGATGATACAGCCCTAGTGGCAGAAGACTATTATATAGTTTTCCTTTTTGTTATGTAAACATGTATGTCTACATATGTTGCCTGTTCTTAAAGACATGTTTGTAAGCCGTGAGGCGAGTTATATTATGAATGTATTTTATGAGAAAGATGAACCTTTGGTTGTATGGTTTATCAGTAAAAATTCTATCTTTTTACAAAATTGATGATTCGGTGGGTTTTTCACATGACCCTGGATTTTGGGACGTGACAACTTGGTATCAGAGCTCTAGGTTCGAATACCTAAGAGCCGTGGAAAGAGGGTGCATCACCCGATGAGGATAACTGTATATGCTTGCTTGCATGTGTTTAAGTATTTTTATGACATGCTAATAGCTTATTGAGCATGATAGGTTGTATTTACATGAGCATGGAGATGGGACCTCAAGATTGATTAGTCTTGTCTTAGGGCGTTTGGATTAATAAATTTGAAAGCCAAGTTAGAAACGTGTTTGGCCGACGTATTTTCTATAAAGAAATTTGAATAGGTTATCCAAATTGACGCGCCTCTCTTGTTGGTTCTCCTTGGTATGTGAGACGTGTTTATAGAATCTTAAATGTTTATGTGTTAGCATGTTTATGTATGTTATGCTTTTATGTTAGTAACAACATGCTATAGGAAAGCTTATCCTGTTATATTGTCTTTATATAGAATTATGTCCACACAGGGAGGACAGGGACGGGGTCATGGCCGAGGTCGAGCATATGTCCAAGTTCAGGAAGAAGAGGACATTCATGCCCCGCAGGAACAGGTGGGCGGTGTAGACATTGTACAGGAGATGCTTGCTACTATGAGAGCAATGGCAGAGGTGACTAGGGGTGGAGTGAGGGCTCCTGAGCCAAGGGCTTCTGTGGCAATAAGGGACTTCCTGCGGTTGGATCCCAAAACCTTTTCTGGGGAACCAAACCCCAAAGTTGTTATCGAGTGGTTAGAAGTAACCACGACGATCTTGGATACTCTGGAGATCGAAGAGGATGTTCTGCGTGTTAAGTTGGCAGCGTTCCAGCTTTGGGAGGATGCGAGGGAGCGGTGGAAGCTTGCCAAAACCACGGTGGATGACACGTGGCCTGCTTTTACTAGAGCCTTTCTAGAGAAGTACTTCCTGAGATCTTCGAGGGATACATACTGAGAGGAGTTCCTCTCCCTTGTTCAGGGGAATCTTACCGTGATCCAGTATGAGGTCAAGTTTGCGAATCTGTCACGGTTTGCCTCTAAGATGGTGTTAATGGAGGAGTTACGTACCAGAAGGTTTGAAAGGGTCTTCGACTTGTTATCAAGAATAGAATTGCAGCACTGGGTTTGTGTGTTTACATTGATATGGTGGAAGCCGCTATTCGTGTAGAGAACTTGATGGTAGAGAGCAGTAGAGCTAGGGAGAGTAGAGGCCAGCAGAGTGATGGAGGTACACAGTTCTAGGGGCACAGGAAAAAGCGTCAGTGGTCATCTGGACAGTTCCCATTCTGTAGGATCGTACCAACCGTAGTTTTCTACGCCAGCACCTTTAGTAGCCTCTACAGGAAAAACCAGAGCAGAGAGAGGTCACTTGTTACCGATGCAGACAATTAGAGCATCATTCATATGAGCGCCCGCTGAGAGGCCAGGTCCAGAGTTCAACGCCTGTCTAGTCATAGTCGCAGTTGTAGTCATAGTCACAGTTGCTGTCACGGTTGCAAAGAAGAGACCCACCAGTGTGTTTTGAGTGTGATCAGTCTGGGCACATTCACAGGTATTGTCCCCGAGGAGGGAGTGTTCAAAGTGCGATGGGAGCGTCAGTTTCTCTATCTACCCAGAGACGATAGGCTCCGCAGTAACCTAGGGCTCAGACATCTAGGTTTGGAGAAGGAGATACCTCAGCACAGTCTATGAGGCAATCGACGGCTTAGGGTTATAGTGGGTAGGCCAAATCACCGCAGGCTAAAGCTTATGTTCTTGCTGATCCCAGTGCTTCCGAAGCACTAGTAGTGCTCGATGCTATAGCTACTCCATCCATGATCAGAGGTACTCTCCTAGTATTTAGCTCATGGGTCAGTGTTCTTATTGACACGGGAGCATCACATTCATTTATTTCTTCTGCTTTTGCATCTGCGTTGGGGTTGGAGGCAGAATCGTTGGGTAGTGCGTTGAGTGTAGAGACCCCGGTCAGTGAGAGTGTGGTGTTGAGTAGAGTTTATAGATTCTGCGAGTTAGGGGTCGTCGGTCGTTGTTTAGAGTTTGAATTTCTCATTCTAGACATGATCACGTTTGATGTCATCCTAGGTACATACTAGCTGACTACCTACCGTGCCTTTATAGATTGTGAATGACAGATAGTGTCGATCTGTACACCGGAGGGTGACTGCTTTTTCTTTATGGGTGATCGAGATGCGGGCTTGGTGTCTATGCCTAGTATTGTTCAAAATCGAGGGAACTTGGGTTTTCTCTTTTCTGCTCTCAGGTTGGATGAGCTGGTTGAGGTTCGAGGAGAGCTACCCCATATGGTTTGTGACTATCCAGATGTATTTCCTGACGATCTGTTTGAGTTACCACCGAGTCGTGATGTAGAGTTCTCTATTGATCTTGTTCCGGGAGCTGCTCCCATTTCTATGCCATCTTATTGCTTTGCACCAGCTGAGTTGCGAGAACTCAAGGTGCAACTACAGGAGTTGCTTAACAAAGGGTTTGTACGTCTAAGTACGTCGCCGTGGGAAGCTCCAGCTCTTTTGCGAAAAAGAAGGATGGGTCTTTGAGACTGTACATAGATTACAAGAAGCTGAATCAGCAAACAGTGAAGAATAAGTATCCTATGTCGAGGATTGATGACTTGTTTGAGTAGTTAAAGGGGTCGCGCTGCTTCTCGAAGATTGACTTGAGGTCAGGGTACCATCAGCTGAGGATTAGGAACGAGGACATAGCAAAGATTGCCTTTCAGACTCGTTATGGTCACTATGAGTTTTTGGTTATGTCATTCGGTTTGAAGAACGCTCCTGCGACGTTTATGGGTTTGATGAACCATATTTTCCACATGTTTCTAGATAGTTTTGTAGTTGTGTTCGTGAATGATATCCTTATCTATTCACCCACGAGGGAGATGCATGAGAAGCATCTGCGTATTGTTCTACAACTTTTGAGAGAGCATCGCTTGTATGCAAAGTTCGAGAAGTGCGAGTTTTAGATGTTAGAGGTGAGATTTTTTGGGCACGTGGTGTCAAAAGATGGGGTATCAGTGGATTCATCGAAGACTGATGTCGTGATGGATTGGCAACAACCGAAGAATATTTTTGAGATCCACAGCTTTTTGGGTCTGGCAGCTTACTATCAGCAGTTCATAAAGGACTTTTCTAGGCTTGCAGCGCCGATGATGCATCTTACGCGAAGGGGAGTCATGTTTGTGTGGAATGAGTCCACTGAGTCGACTTTTTAGAAGCTGAATAGAAGATTGACCAGTGCAGCAGTGTTGATTATTCCTGAGCGAGGTTTAGGTTACACAGTGTACTGCGACGCGTCACATGATGGTCTGGATTGCGTTCTGATGCAGGGAGGTAAGGTTGTAGCTTATGGATCTCAGCAGTTGAAGACCCATGAGAAGAACTATCCGACACACGATCTAGAGTTGGCAGCCGTGGTCTTTGCCTTGAAGACATGGCAGCATTATCTATATGGTGAACACTTCGAGATTTTCTCTGATTACAAGAGCTTAAAATACTTGTTTTCGTAGAAAGACTTAAATCTTTGCTAACGACGATGGATGGAGTTGTTGGAAGACTATGAATTTGACTTGCAGTATCATCTAGGGAACACTAATGTTGTGGCTGACGCTCTCAGCAGGAGATCTCATGGTTCATTAGCTTTTGTGGCTATACGTGAGTGGGACATGCTTGGAGAGATTTGTGAGTTTGGCCTACGTCTCAGGGAGACAAGGAGAGGCGCGACCTTTTTTTTAGTAGCTTCATGACCTGCATTGGTTGCACATGTACTAGCGGCTCAACAGACAGATCAGGAAGTTCAGATGATACGGGACTGCATTGCCAGTGGGAAGGACACAGCGGGTTGGGTTGTGAGGTCAGATCAGAGTTTGAGATTGACAGGGAGATTATTTGTACTAGAGTCGTGCGGTGCTGAGGTGTTACACGATTTTCATCATTCACGTCTTGCAGTGAATCTAAGAGGCACGAAGATGTATTATGATCTGCGTTGTTAGTTCTGGTGGACGGGAATGAAGAGGGATGTGATTCGGTTCATTTCTCGATACCTTACTTGTCAACAGGTAAAGGCAGAACATTAGAGGCCAGCAGGGTTGTTACAACCGTTGCTGATATCTGAGTGGATGTAGGAGAATATCACGATGAATTTTGTATCAAGACTTCCTCGATCGCTGAAGGGATATGATGTTGTTTGGGTTGTGGTGGATAGATTAACGAAATCTACACACTTTCTTCCCATTCCTGTAAAGGATTCAGTGGACAGATTGGGCAGGTTGTATGTCCGGGAGATAGTTCGACTACACAGAGTACCTGTGACGATTGTTTCTGATCGAGACCCGCGCTTTACATCACGCTTTTGGCAGAGTCTTCAGGTGGCCCTGGAAATGATCTTGACCTTCAGCACAGCTTTTCATTCGCAGATAGATGGTCAGTCTGAGAGGACCATACAGATTTTAGAGGACATGTTGAGAGCCTATGTGCTTAATTTTTGGCATTCTTGGGAGGATCATCTATCGTTGACAGAGTTCGCATACAATAACAACTATTAGTCCAGTATTGGGATGGCACCGTATGAGGCTTTATATGGTAGACCGTGTAGGTCACCGGTATGTTGGACAGATGTGGAAGAAACCACAATTTTGGGACCCAACTTGGTGCGAAAGACGATAGAGAAGATTGTCGTAATTTGCCAACGTCTGGTGACAGCTCAGAGTCGCCAGAAGAGTTATGCTGATTAGAGGAGGAGACCTTTAGTGTTTACAGTAGGGGATCACGTCTTTTTAAAAGTCTTGCCGCGTAGAGGCTTGATGAGGTTTGGTCGTAGCGAAAAGCTATCACCGCACTTCATTGGACCATTTGAGATCCAAGATAAGATTGGGAAGGTAGCATATCGTTTGGCTTTACCACCTCAGTTAGCATATGTGCATAACGTGTTTCACATTTTCATACTTCGAAAGTATGAGCCCGACCCTTCACATGTTCTAGATTGGGCTGAGCTGTGGGTTGATGAGGATGTCACATATGAGGAGCGTCCAGTGAAGATTCTAGACATGAAGAAGCAAGTGTTGAGAGGGAGAACCATTGCTTATGTCAAGGTTCTTTGGCTTCATCATGAAGTTGAGGAAGCAACTTGGGAGCTTGAGTCTGGAGTTCGTGCTAGATACCTAGAGTTGTTTGCCTTGTAGTATTATAGTGAATTTCGGGAGGCAAAATTCCTTAAGGGGGGAGAGTTATGAGACTCGGTTTTATTTCATTTTATATATATATATATATATTTCACGTGTTTTTTTCGTCATATGTATATCCTCGATGAATGGTTTATGCTTCATTGTCGTAGAACAGCATGTATACATGTGCTTTATGCTTTCTCGAGTTTAGTTAAGGTTTGTTTGGTTGGTCCAATTGTTGAAAAACTTGTTCTGGCGTTTACCAGTGGTCCAGTTGAATGGACGAGTTTTCTAGTTGACTGGAACGTGAATCCATTCGACTGGATTGGGATTCAGTCGACTAAGTGATGTTGGCAGAGGAGTTTTGTAGTTCTAGAACTCCTTCAGTCGACTGAATTGGCCCATTCAGTCGACTAAATGCACTTTTGGCCGAGCCTATATATATTCTAGCGTCTGTTTTTGGTTCTATAACTCTTTTTTTTTCCTTGCTCTCTACCTTCTCTCTACATTTTAGTGTTGTCTGGGCCTAATTTTTTATGATCAACTTGTGAATCCTTGCTATTCATGCTGTTAGCTTCACGCTCATCTGGTCAGATTCTCATTCCAACAGGATTCGAGTTTTGAGACTTCGAGTTTTGACTCACCGAGGTAGGATCCTATACTATATTGTTTTTAAAGGGTGTTACGTGCAATTTTACGCTTTTTTACCGATTGAAAATGCTACATATCATACTGTAAGTTTTAAACCATGTTTATGCGGGTAAAATGCCTATTTTACTCTTTTCTTGGTATATTACATGTGATACGGTGTTATGGGTTTGGTGAGAGAAACTTTTGGGTTGGACTCACGGTGTTATGGGTTTGGTGAGAGGAACCTTGTTGGGTTGGACTCACGTGTGTGTATTTAGATTTTGATGTGATAATAAAAAAAGATCGTGTTGAGATCTACGGATCGAGAAAATTTGGGCACGAGTTGCTCTTCGGTGAAAGATCGAAAAACTGTGTAGAATGGGTTTCTCTGCCCGCCAGCTAGTGAACCAGGAAAGGACGCAGGTCGAGTCAGAAGTATAGGGCGTCCAGTTACTTTACGTGCCTCGTGATGGCTGTGGTAACGTGACGGGGTCTATATGCCCATTCGGCATCGGTGCCTATGTTTTAAAACTACGAGTTGGTAGAGTCACGTGGATGTGATGGTAATATGTGTATGTGCGTACGTGTATACACGTTGAGAAACTTGGGATTTTCTACAACAAAAACCTTTTTGAGTAAATTTTATGCTATGTGATTGTATATCTTGCTTTACTGCATCATAGTCTGTTTCTATTGAGTTTCGGCTGACGTAGTGAGATTTGTTAAAATCTTTTTCAGGTGTTGAGGTTGATGATTACGAGGAGATGATATAGCCCTTGTGGCGGAAGACTGTTATATAGTTTTTTTTTATTATGTAAACATGTATGTCTACATATGTTACCTGTTCTTAAAGACATGTTTGTAAGCCGTGAGGCGAGTTATATTATGCATGTATTTTATCAGAAAGATAAACATTGGGTACTCTTTTAAACAGTTGTAATTTTGGTTGTATGGTTTATCAGTAAAAATCCTATTTTTTTTACAAAACTGGTAATTCGGTGGGTTTTTCACATGACCCTAAATTTTGGAGCGTGACAAGTAAAATACATATTAACGAATACAAATATTGTTCTAAAATTTTTTATTTATTTAATGAAGGGGCATATATTATTTGTGTACTTATTTTATACATGCAAATCTTATTGTTGTTGCTATAGTCATTAAATGATTTTTAATCACGTAAAAGAATAATACAAATTATTATTTTTTATCTCTAGTAAATTTGTGATTAAATTAAAAAATAACCCAATAATAAAATAAAGGGTGAATATTATTAGTTAGTTTTATATTCATAAGAATTGTAAATTTAGTAGCCACCAAAGTTACCTAAATTTATAAAACTTATAAATATATAACTACATACAAGTTTGTTAAAATAGTAACATTTAAGTTAATAATATTCTCAATGGAAGTTAATAATATTCTAAATGACAGTTATAATTAAGAGAATGAAACTAACTCAAAAGAGAGTCACATTCAAATAATTATAATCTAGGTAAGATAATATAATTTATATAATTTAATTAATTAGGTTTGGATACCCAAAGATAACATGGCTAATTAATAAATTGCATAAATTAATTAGACCTGCATAGGTGATAATCTTGCACCTAATTAATGAATAATAGATATACTTAGATTTCGCCCAAAAGAAGAATTGAGGTGATATCACTAGTTCATCATTATAAAATTTAAACTCAAAGTATTAATATAAGCATTGTCCTTCTTTTTTTTTTCAGTAACTGTTCTTATTTCGCTGCACTCTCATGCATCTAGTGTTCCAGTTCTTATTGGGTTAATTTTTTTAGAGTGGAATGAGCATGTTCGATTCACACTAGGAGTATTGGATATTGGTATGGCATTATTTGTTAAAAAGCCTGTTGAAATCACTGATGACAGCACTGAAGAACAAGTATGCTATTTCAATTCTTGGGAACGATCGAACAAGCTTAGTCTGATGTTCATGAGGATGACTATGGCAAATAATACCAAAATATCTCTACCACAGATTTCTAATGTACTAGAATTCTTAAAGACTATGGAATATCGTTTTAGATCTGCTGATAAGTCACTTGCGGGCACATTAATGGCTGAATTAACAACAATGAAATATGATAGTAATCAAAAAGTTCAGGATCACATCCTTAATATGTCTGATAAAGCTGCAAAACTTGGTGCTTTAGGGATGCATGTGGTTGAGTCCTTACTCGTTCAGTTTATTCTCAACTCACTCTCTGCACAATTTGACCCATTCAAAATTTACTATAACACTAATAAGGATAAATGGAGTTTGAATGAGCTGACTAATATGTATGTTCAGGAGAAAGTGACATTAAGAGGGGAAGGACATCACATGGTACTGGTTGTGGCTCAAGAAGCTGTACAAGAAAGAGAAAAGTTTAGAAAATCAAATAGAAATCTGCCCAAGAAGTGAAATGGACCTGGGAAAAGTAACACCCATAAAAGTAACAACTTTATAGTAAAGTGCTATTTTTATGGTAAGAATATACATGTGAAAAAGGACTGCAGTAAGTGTAAAGTTTGGTTCGAAAAAAAAAGGTAATAAACTTTCTTTTATATGTTATGAATCAAATTTTACTGAAATACCATCTAATACTTGGTGGATTGACTTTAGAGTCACGACTCACATTACGAATTCTTTGCAGGGATATCTTTTAACCTGGAAGCTAAAAGAAAGTAAAAGATTCGTCTATATAGGGAACCGTCTCAAAGCCGATGTAATAGCTGTTGGCACCTATCACCTAATCTTAGAGATGGATTATCAGATGGAACTAGAAAAGATATTTTATGTTCCTTCAATTTCTAGAAATTTGATTTCTTTATCTAGATTAGATTGTTCTGGATATTCAGTTTTTTTTTGTAGTGGAAAACTCAATTTAATGTTTAATTCAATAAAAGTTGATTCTGATAATTTATATGATGAATTATATCAAATTGCCTTGAATCATGAATTTGTACAATCTTTAATAACTCTGCATTCAAATATTGGTTTAAAATATGGCAAAATTAATGAAAAATCCTCAATCTTGTGGCATAAACGACTGGAGAATATATTTAGAAATGGAATTGAAAGATTGGTGAAGAATGGAATTTTGAAAAATCTAGACTTTACTGATTTTGAGATATGTGTGGATTGCATAAAAGAAAAGCAAACCAAGCACTCCAAGAAAGGTGCCACAAGAAGCAATGAGTTTCTTAAAATAATTCATATAGATATTTGCAAAAATTCTGTTCCTTCTTTAAATGTAGAAAAATATTTTATCACCTTTATTGATGACTACTCACGTTATGGGTATGTGTATCTAATTCATGAAAAGTCTCAAGCCATTGACATCCTCAAGGTGTACATTACTGAGGTTGAGAGACAATTAGATAGAAAAATTAAAATAGTGAGGTCAGATAGAGGTGGTGAATATTTCAGTAGGTATAATGAGTCGAGCCAAAATTCCGATTCATTTGCCAAATTTTTAGAAAAGTAAGGCATCCGTGCTCAATACACAATGTCTGGACAACAGATTAGAGTTGTTGAGAGGCGTAATCATACACTTATGAAAATAGTTAGGAGTATGATAAGTTCATCAAATGTACCTATTTTATTGTGGGGTGAAGCATTAAAAATCGCTATGTATGTCTTAAATAGGGTTCCTAGTAAGGCTGTTCCAACTATTCCTTTTGAGTTGTGAACTAGTAGAAAACCTAGTTTGAAACATTTACATGTTTGGGGTTATTCAGCGGAGGCTGGAATCTATAATCCACAAGAAAGAAAGAAAGACTCTAGAACGATATCTGGATATTTTATTGGTTATTTAGACAAATCTAAAAGGTACAAATTTTATTATCCTAATCACAGTATGAGGGTAGTTGAAATCGGTAATGCCAGATTCCTAGAGAATGGCAAAATTAGTGAGAGTGAGAGAAATCAAGAAAGGTAAATCTCGATAAAGTAAGAGTGGACATCCCAACTATATTTTCTCATTGAGAAATTGTTGCTCCTTAGATTCCTCAACATATTGAGGAGAATGGACAATATATAAAAAATGATTTACCACTCCATGAGGATATCGCAATTGAACATGTTGTAGAACCACCACAATTGTTAGTATTAAGAAGATCTGAGAGGGAAAGAAGACCTACCATTTCAAATAATTATAAGGTGTATCTACAGGAATCTGATTTTGATATTGGAATTAAGAAAAACCTCGTTTCATTTTCACAAGCCATGAATAGTGATGATTCTGTTAAATAGATCGATGCTATGAATGAAGAGCTAAAATCAATAGACTAGAATTGTGTTTGGGATCTCGTCAAATTGCCTGAAAATTGTAAAAAAGTCGGGTGTAAATGAATCTTTAAGACCAAGCACGACGCAAAAAGCAATATCGAGCGATTTAAATCCAAACTAGTGGCCAAAAGTTTCACTCAGAAAGAAGGCATTGACTACAAAAAGACCTTCTCACCAGTGTCAAAGAAAGACTCGCTTAGAATCATCATAGCTCTTATACCTCATTATGACTTGGAGTTACATCAAATAGATCTGAAAACTGCTTTTCTAAATGGTAGTTTGGATGAGAAAATTTATATGGAACGGCTTAAAGGATTCGCAAAAAAAAAAGAAAAGAACATTTTGCTTGCAAATTAAAGAAATCCATATATGATCTTAAACAAGTTTCTAGATAATGGTACTTAAGGTTTAATAATATCATTACCTCATTCGGAATTAAAGAAAATGCTGTTGATCAGTGTATATATCTGAAGGTCAAAGGGAGTAAGTTTCTAATTTTAGTTTTTTATATGGATGATATTTTACTAGCGAGTAACAATTTAGTTTACTGCATGAAACTAAAGATTATTTCGCTAAAAATTTTAAAATGGTCAATATGGGTGAGGATTATTGGTATAGAGATTGATCTCGAGGATTGCTAGGATTGTCTCATAAAAGGGTATATTGATCGAGTTTTAGAGAGATTTAATATATAGTTTTGTTCAGCCAGTGATGCACTCATTGTAAAAGGTGACAAATTGAATAAAAGTCAATGTCCAAAGGATAACTTAGAAATGAAGTAGATGAATGACATTCCTTATGCATCAGCAGTGGGGAGCTTAATGTACACTCAGATATGTGCTAGGCTAGACATTAGTTTTGCAGTTGGCATGTTGGGTCAGTACCAAAGCAACTCTGGCATTGAGCATTGGAAGGCAGTGAAGAAAGTGATGAGCACTATTTACCCATTTTATAAAGCAACTTCTATAAAAATTGACAATCATTTTAACCCTCTTAATCCACTCTTTAAGAAGACCTATATATAATTATAGTTCGAGGACAAGTCAATAAAAACGGGTTTAAGCTATATTTAGGGTTAGTTTTTTAACCAATGAGATGAACATGGCTTAGACATTGGTCCCTTTTGGGTTAAATATGAAAATTTAATATCTTTTTATTTGTCGATATAATTTTTTTTTGTTTTTAATTCTTCTTAAGGAGAGAAAAAATAAAAAAAATCACAAATTATAACTATTTTTTTTTTAAAATAAAAAACTATAAAAAATAATAAAAGTGATGGTGGCGATGGTGATAATGGTGATGGCAGGGGCAACAAGGGTGGGTAGTGGCGGCAGTATTGGTGTGGGTGGTGGCCAAGATATACTATATTCTTAAGTATTTAAATATTTTTCGGTTTTGGCAAGTTCATGATCAAAGCCTAAATGTGATCCATCTTTCTATATATTTTTGGTCAATTTTTTATTCGTTAGATATATGTTTTTCTTAATTTAGATTCAGACCCATTAAGGGAATCATCGATCCATTAGTCTGCACTTTTACCGCAAACAAGTTTTGATCGCTAGATCAAGAGATCGATCAGTGACAAGACAAAATTGGTTAGTCTACAAGAATACTACTGTAAACATCACAACACCACTTGATATATAGGTGAAATGGGATTGATCATCGATCGTTTGATCTGTTTTGCGAATGCACTTTTAATTCAACTTGGTTTAGAACGGTTATACACTTTTTGCGAAGATTATACTGCACCGATTTAGGGTTTTAAAGACAAGTGTTCTTGGAGCTTTGTTAGTCCATTGTTCTGTTGATCCAATAAATTGAGGGTAAAAAGATGTCAAGTTTACAACCTTCTCACTAGTTCTTGGTGATTCTTTGGTGAATTCTTAATCCACGAAGTTTGAGGTAAATTTTATCGATAAACAAACACGGTTTGATACAAGTGAATTCGGCAAGAGTAGATTACATTCATAAGTAGTAGATTTAACTTGGTGTCGTAAGAATCTTACAACTAAAACTCATTCTTAGTGCTGTCTTTTTGACCAGTGATGGTCATGTGATTTTTCTTTTCGTCTTTTGGATTTTCACATTAATAACTACGTACATGTTGCTTGTGTTTGGTTTTATTGGCTTGTGTGCTTAATTAAGATTTATCAATTAGTACAAATCAAATCAGGAAAATATATTTTTAATGTATTAAAATAGTAGCATATTTTTATTTAAAAGTTTATAGTTTTTTTTCAAACAAATATTTTTCATGACCAACCAAACACCATAAAATAAAAACATTACTTTTTTATAAAATTATTTTACAAAAAAAAAAAATTTCATTGCAAAATGTTTTAAAGCCGAAACATACAATGCATTTGATATTTTTATTTACTGAAAGAACTATATAAATAATATAATATAATATTTCAAAAATATTTAATAATTTTTCGCAGCCGTTTTAGTCATTTATCCCATTACCAAAATTATATCAACAATGAAAAAAAAAACCTATAAACAAACAATATATGCGTCCAATAATTGATTAAGATGATGTCAAGTGTTCCACTTTTTTTCCGCCATGCATGTTTCTCCTTCCTCTTTTGAGGTTGTTGTTATGTTGTATTTGCGAGATTTATTGTATCTTTGTGGAAATTATTTAAAGTATAAATAAGGTTTTACTTGAAGGGTCACATGGTATTTTATATTAACTGATTGTTTAAAATGTCTAAAAAAATTAAATTTTTGAATATCCATTTTTTTAAAAAGAAATTAAATTATTTAAAATAATTATTAATTGTCATGTTCTTTTTTCGTTGAAGATAACACCAAAACAAAAAAAAAAGGTTAACTCACTTCATGAACCAGTCATATTTAAGATGGATACCACGTGTCAAATATCCTATTTGCATATAAAAATTGTTTATTTCTGACATTTCTGTGACAGTAGCTTTGTTTGGTAATATGGCTATAAGGTTCTTTTGCTTTAAACCACTTTAATTTAAATTAATAAAAAGTTAATTTGTTAAATTGTATAAATAATATTAAGTTAAAAATTAATAAATTAAAAAATTTATCTTAAAGTGACTTTAAGTCAAAAGAGTACTAAAATCCTAATTGACAACTTTGATTTTTTGGTTAAAAATATCAAAAAATCAATGTTATTCAGTTAAAAAAAATTTTAAAAATTAAAAAGTTAAATCAAAACACGAACTTTCAAAATATTATATTTAAACTCCCACTATTTTTAAAATACAGTAATATTCTTTATTTATAACTTGTTTACTACCACTACGAACTACATTTAATTGTTTATATCAAATATATAAAAAGATAAAATTATCCACTTTGAACAAAAAGTAAAAAATTTAACTTTTTACCCAAACAACTAACTTTAAAAAATCTAACTTAAAAATCTAAGTTACCAAATAAATTACTTTGAACTCAATTTAGTTTTTTTTGGCTAAAACGCAAAAAAATAAAAAAAAATAGTTTTTAAGCTAGTTGCCAATCGGGACCTAAGTTAGAAAAAAATATTATAATTTTTTAAAATTTATTTTTATATAATTTTATTTTCAATATAAATCTTATTTAATAGATTTTGAATAGTAAATTTTAAAATATAATTTTTTATATAAAAAAGATGTGTATAATAAAAATTATAATATTTTTAAAAAATATATAAAATTATTTTATATAAAAAATAAAAAAAAACTAAAAGCTTTTAAATTTTTAAACGACACATTTTTAACTTTTTTTTACTTCAAGTTAAAAGGTTAAAAAAATGGGTGGTAACCCGGGTAAGCCCTTTGCCAATCGAAGCCAGTATTGTTGGATGTAATTGAATTTGGAAATTAATATAATTATATAATGTTTTTAAATTATTACCTACAGTTATTTAAAAAATTCTGAATGAAAATCGAGGACCCGTTTGATAAGTTAAGTTTTTAGCTTTTTTACTATTTAATAAAAAATTCAGAAAAAGTGAGAAGGCCCACAAGTTTCAGGGCCTGTTTGGGATCTCAAAAAGCTTGTTTTTTAAAAAAATAGGTCAATTTTTAAGTTATACTGTTTGATTTTTTTAAAAAAGTCAATTAATTTTTTTATTTCTTAATTCAAAAAAAAACGTATATATATTCCAAATACCTAAACTTTTTTGAACTAAATTTATTATAATATCTTCAATTAAAAAGTCAATTCTCATAAAAAAAAACTGTATCAATATCCCAAATACTACAAGTTAAAAGCAAAAAATAAGAGTACATTAAACCTTTTAATAAAAAAAAATAAAAAATTACTATAAAAAATTATTTTAAGCACTCTAACTTTTTTTATTCTTCTTTATTTCAAAAAAATAAAACCACTTAAAAACTAAATTTTTTAAACATCCCAAACCGAGCTCAATAAATGAGATCTTCCATAGCCAATTACCAGCACTCCCAGCATCATTTCACCTAATATTTTCCAGAAAAATGAAAAATATATATAAAAAAAAAAGGTTAAGTAGATCACATACCTGGAACGTAGCTTTTTTGGGGAAAATCTTAGATATCAAAAAAATTAAATTTATTGAATTATTAAAATAAAATCTCGTTTTCTACATTAATAGAATGATAAGATTAAAAGGTAATCTGTGGTGGAAAGTATTACTAATTGGGAATTTCTCGTTCATAATAAATCATTCGTGACCCAAATCAATTAATCTATAGTTTGGGATAATAACTTATTATATATTAAGTATTTTTGTTTTTAATAAAAATTTTATTTTTTACTTAATTTTTTATAATATTTTTAGCACTTCTCATCGAGGCGAGTTGAGAAAAGAAATACTTTGATAAAAAAAAAAGTCAAAAAAAGTCAATGAATTATATACTTTGTTTATAATTATTTTTCATAATTATTTTTTATATTATTATCTTTTGGTCAAATTTATTTACTATTTTAGTTAGTCTCCAAAAAACTAGAAAACAATCGACCAAAAACCTAAAAAAAATATAAAAAATATAAAAATGAGCAAACTATTGATTTTTTTTATCCCAAACAAAACCTAAGTATTTGTTATAACTGGATGCATCATTAAATAAGGCTTAAATCAATTAAGGGCATGCACAATTAATGATATGATGTCATGTATTTGAATTAAGGGCACACACAAAATGAATCTTTATGTTTCTTTAAAAGTTGACCAATTTGAACCCTTCCTTTTCCTCTGGTGTGATCTTCTATTGGCAAAATCCCAAATGAGAGTAATTTCTTCTTTCTTCCCCAGTTTATGGAAGAGGTTTTTTTATTATTATTATTTATTATTATTTTTTATTTTTAATGTCGTAGGGTGTCTGGGTTAACTTACGCAGATCTCGACTAATTTGTAGAGGACTAATTCTACCGTCCACTTACGAAAAATTCAATTAAAGCTGAGATTTTGTCTCGTATAAATTTGATTTCAAATAATTGATAGCACTTAAAATATTTCAAATTTGATATATTAAAAAAAAGTAAACTCTCAAATTCCAAGTCACCAAATCAACCCTTAGGTTCAGTTGATGGAAGAGTTTGAAAGCTACATCATCCTTGTGGACCTTGTTTATTGACAATCTGATTTGGATAAGTTTTTGTACATCTTTTAATATTATTTTTTTAATCAGTTAGTTTTTTCTCAATAAAATTCACATTAAAACTTCATAAAAAAATAAATAAAAGTTAGTGGAATAAAATTCTATAATCAAATAAGAAACTAATTAAAAAGAAAATAAATATTTTGGCCTAAATGGTAAATACGTTTTTTTGAATTTTTGGCTATACTTTTTTTTAAAAACAAAGTAATTCATTTTTAAATTTTTTTGTTTGCGCATTCAAATATCACTATAGAAAGATAAAATTATTGTTATTACATATTATAAGTCAATTTTAATGCATATTATTGAAGGGCTATATAATCATTTTGATATAAAATATTAAAAAATCAAAAAAAAAACTACCAAATGATTATCTTATTAATTAAAAAAGTTTTAAGTTCTCAAGGAGCCTACTTTTATTTTTCTCTTTAGTCAAAATTTTTTGAGTTATCTACCCTCGTGGATCCAAGTGTTATTCATGGTGGATAACTGGACACCCTGAATTATAT
>JAULJZ010182333.1:0-22244 GCA_032270985.1 Heliamphora pulchella | reverse complement strand
GGGGGGGTTAAGGACAAAATAGTAAAATAAAAAAAAATTGATGAAATCCGTTAAGTTGTAAACGGAATGTTAACAGTTAGGTTTATTTGAAACAGACAATTACATTTTAAGGAGTGTCAGTGATATTTCAAAAACTTTAGAAAAAAATTTTATTTTTGTCAAAAATCTTAAAAAAGGTCGGTGTAATTTATCTAAATTTTTATCATGTCCACTTGAATTCCCTGCATATATGTCTGTTCTTAGCATATATGTCTGTTCTCATGGCACTAAGCAGTCCTTATTGAAGGTGAAAAAAATAAAAAAAAAAAATTTTGTGTTTGCAGTAGAGTGAGATTATGTTTGATTTAGTTTTTTTTAATTTTTTTTTAATTTAAGCATTTTTAAAAGTCTACTTATTTGATCTTCTATTGTTTAGTTGGCTTTTTTAAATATATTTTTATATTTATTTTTTATAAAAAAATTTTAAAAAAATCAAAAAACTTACAAAAAAAAAAATTAGACCAAACACAAGTTGAGATAATATTAGCTATTGAATATTTTAGGTTTACTCAATCGCAAGTAATGAAAAATAAATAATTACAAATAAAATTAAGAGGTTCGTAATTCTTATGTGAAAAATTTTAAGTCGGGAAAAGATAACAAAAACAGTTTAGGTCCAAGTAAATCAAGGTAAATTAAGCACTACACTGTTGAATATTAATAAGAATTAAATTACAGATTCCTCTTAAATTCAAACTCTCAATGACTTGAGTTGAACTTGTCGAATTCACATATATTAATTTTTACACTTAATCACTATAATATTAAATTCATAATACTTTACAAATCATGTAATTCATAACGTTTTAATTTAGAAAAATTTGCATCAAGCAGTCTTTAGAACCCACTAAAGATACTTACACGAATTTATCTAAGATACGAAAGAATAATTTTGAGTTAGAACTTGAGAGAACCCATATTGTTTAGAGGCTAAAAAAAAAATTATCGTTTATTGAATTTTTTATTCATATATATATATATATTTTATGTTGCATATGCTTTTCACTTTGGATATTTTTTTGAAGCAATAGGTTTACAAGTCACTGTCCACGTATTTAATGAGTTGATTGGTTTAGTTTTCTATTTTGTAACGTAATTGCCAAAAGAGAAACATTATTAAGATATAGATTCTTTTTAAATTTGTTAATTCTTTTTTTTTTAATATTTCAGAGTGTCGAAACCGTTTATACACCTTTTGACGAATCTATCAAAAACTCCAATATTATTATAGATTTGAGTTGTTTTAAATTTTTTAAAATTTTTTTCAAAATTTATTATTTAGCTTATATTTGAACTAATTTTTTTTAAAAAAAATTCGCTTAAAAGCTTTTAAAAAAAACTTACTTATTTGACCTCAGCTAATTTTTTTAAAAATATTTTTATATTTATATTTTTAAAAAAATCAAAAAAATAAAAAACTTACAAAAAAAAAAATAGTCAAAACATAAGCTTGAAGAGTTATTTCTTTATTTATTTATTTTGATAATTAAGAGTTTTTTTTCAAAGCTATATAAATACAAAAATATTTTCAAAGCTCTGTACTCTCTAATTATATATCCAGCAGCAGGTCATACATATGTGAATTAATGTGATATCAACGTAGGACAGAGGAAAAGTTATACTGACGGGATTAACATTTCTCAAACGTGTAGCTACTGGATCGTAAGCTGACACGTGGCTTGTACTGTACCCTACATTTTAACCACAAAACAAGAGGCCCTCTCTCTCCGTCACTCTCTTTCCGCCTATAGGCCGTCAGAGGGGACACCGCTCTATTTGGGCCAAATTGCAAAAATTTTATTTATTATTTATTTATTTATTTTGTATTTTTTATTATTTTTTTTATTTTTTCAAATCGCTTCGACGAAATTAACCAAAAAAATAAAAAAATATAATCAAAAAAGTTTTTTTTAAAGACAAAAATAAGCAATATAAAACTTAGCTAATTATTAGCTTATTTTGACATTTTTTTTGTTTGTTATGTACTTTTTAAATATTTTGATTAAAATTTTTTATTTTTTTGACTCGTTTTGATGAGAGAGGTCGAAAAATAAAATAGTTTAACTAAATGATAAAATTTTTTACTAAAAACAAAAATAAACAAAACAAAACAAGCAAATAAATAATTAAATAGAAGCTGTTATACTATAATAGAAACTAGGCCCATGTATGGCTTGCAAGTTTTGAAATTCTTTTCTACTTTAACTAAAATATTTTATTTTTTAATTAATATTATTTAATGAAATTGAAAAAATTAACAGGTTTTGATAGTATTAAAATGTTTTAAGAAACTAAAATCAACAGTTTTGCTGAAAACTTGTTTTCATTTTATATTTTAATTAAAGTTCATTATTATGTTTTTAATTTCTCTAGTAAGAGATATCACAAAAGTAAAAAAAAAAAGTGGGAAGAAACTTGAAAAAGGATTGCCAAGGGTAGAAAGATTTTAACAGAGTGTTTGAAAATGCTACTACTAGTAGTTTTTAATTTCATGCTACTAATTTTAATTATAAATTATAATTTTTTTTTCTACACTCACAACTTGATAACTTGATGACTTGATGAGCTGTTAATACTTCAATATAGTTGTGGAGGTTTGAGATGTGGATCTATTAGTTCTGTTCTTGCTGGCCAATGAACATATGGGATGCGTCCACTGTGCCTACATAAAAAAGGGATTAGAGATTACTTGCCAATTGCTCAACCAGAAAGTCCTTCGACAGCCAAATTAACTTTGGCGTAGAGAAGTGAAATGGATAGAGTTTTGGCTTAAAGGTTAGTATATGCATGTTGGATATAGTATACTGAAATTAAATGACAATTTGTCTGTTTCACCAAAACCAATACATCAAAGAATATGATATATAAAATTACAGTAATATAAAATTAAAAAATAATTTTTGAAAATCTAAAACAGAATTATATTTAATCTATTTTTTCTCGATATGCAAAATAAAACAACAGTTGCAAACTATACGCTAAAATAATAAACTGTTTTAAAATGCAACACTGTTTTGAAATTAAACATAAAAAGAACACAATTTTCGAAAAACCTTTTATAAGCAAGAAATATAACAGGCGCAGAAAATAGTTTTATTACAAAAGAATTGAAAACGAATATAGTTTTACTAAAAAGTACCTGAACAGAACAGCGGAAGCAGAATAGAAACTTAAAAGCCAGAACATGACAGATTTTCTACAACAGGGACATAATTAAAATGTTGTTTCAAAGAATTAAAACATAAACAGCAAGAAATACTGTAAACAGAACTAGCTTACCGAGCATAAGAACAAAACAGTGCAATCGAGTCCAACGTTCAATGCTGTCTCCTTAAAACAGATTACGCCTCACTTCGGCGCTTGCATTGTATCGGGTATCTGTATCTAGGATAAAACGATTGCCGTGTGCAGATGTAGCACGACAGTCTGCACACATAGCGAACCTTGCCTTGCTGTGCAGAATTTTCTAGGAGAATATATGCAGCAATGGAGGAAGCATAATTCGATTATGAAGAAAGGAGAGGAGAAAATCGGATGTCTCAAATGGGTTCTGCAGTGGCCTTTAAATAGACGCTACAGGTGACTATTCAATCTAAATAGAAGAGGCACGAACTGGTTCGGTCTGACAGTTGGACCACTCAACAGGCGCGAACGGTTCGATTTGATTCCAACGTTCTAGAACCGAGTTGGTCCAAAAAAATAACGGTAACTTAATTTAAAATTTAAATAAATTAAATTTTAAATTTAAAAATTTAATTAAATAAAATTTTTATAAAAAGATAAGGGTTGACTCGAACCTGCAACCTGCGACCCACGCCCCACGCCCCACAAACCTCGAACCATAGACCCGGACCCTAACTCGGACACGAGCCCGGCCTGGCTCGGCATGGCACGGTCGAGCATGCGACGGCGGCTCGCGTACGCGCGCGTGGTGTTTGGATTGAACTCGCAGTTGGGTAGGTCCTCCCCCTTCAACAAAATTGGGAACTCCCAAGGAGCACATCCCTTAGGCTAGAGTTGGCATATATATACTACTATACCACACCTCTCCCAACTATACCACACCTCTCCCAACCAATGTAGGATTAGGTTAAGTTACCAACATTTTACCAACTTCAATGGTATACTTTTGAAGTCAATTTCTCATTCAGCCATTAATGATTTTTAATATCACAAAACTTATGATTACTTTACTTATGGAGATAAACAAATTAGAATTTGCAATCATCTAAAAAGATTAATCAAATACAAAGAAAATTAGCTTCAAAGTTAACTAAAAATTATGTTCTAATCAATTCAAAACCCACTTTTCCAACAATGCATACCTTGGTTGTTGCTGTCCCTCCCTTCATATAAAGAGTTTGACCCCACTCGACCTGCGTCGGGTCTTCCTTTCTCTACTCACTCCATCAGCTAAAGCTAAATCCTTATTAATATTTGGGCTGAGTGTTCTTTTTGCATTGTCAGGTCATCCCTTTTACTTTTGAGCTGTGTATAGATTGTGGTTAACAACCCTCGACATCCTTGTTTCGTGGTTTGGTCAATTACTTATGACACGACGGTGATGGTGTCAGGTCCAAGTGTACGATTCCAGAGCTCGAGTGCTTATGCATTGGGATTCGTGCAGGTCATGCTTGGCCTGCCAAGCTGTTTGAACCTAGTTGGCAGCCAAGTCGGCCTTTGGCTTCCTAACCGCCCTCAATAGCTTATTCTTAAACAAATTCAATAAGTAGGACTTCTAGCTGAATCACCCTTCATCCTATTTTATGTGGGTTTGACTATCATATTTTTTATCAAAAAAATTAAATTAATGATAACAAATACTATAGAAAATAGTACAAACCAAAACCTATGAAAAATATTCCAATTTAACCATATTAATTACTTCAACCAATCAGCGAGCAAAGTTTTGTTCCCACTGGTGTTTAGTGAATAAACGAAATTGCTTTTGGTATTATAAAACAATGGATAAATAAAATAAACTTTTCTTAATCTTCCACCACGACATGTTTGGCACATAAAAGTAGTAGTTTGAGGTAGCGGATAAATGCAATGGTCGAATGTGGTGCTTGGAGGTGGTGATCGGAGGTGTTAATTAGTTATGATAACAAGAGTAACGATGGTGGTCAGAGACGGTGACCGTATATGGTCGTCGAAGGGTGTGGTTGGATGTGGTGATCAGAGCGGGTGATTGGAGGTTGTAGCCGGATGGTGGTGGTCAAAGGTGATGACTGGAGGCGTTAGGTAGGGATGAGAGCAAGAGGTAGCTATTATGGTCAGAAGTAAAGGTCGAAAGTGGTGGTCGGAGGTGATGGCTTATGTGATAGTCGAAGATGGTGGATAGAGGGAGCGGTCGGAGGTGGTGGGTTTAAGGGGTGGCCGGATGTGGTAGTCGGAAACGATAGCTGAAGTTGGTGGCCGAGGTGATGGCCGAATATAGTCGTCGGATATGGTAGAAGAAAAAAGATAGACTGAAAATTTGTTTATAAAACAAGTGAAAACACATTTTTCTATTTACAAGAATTTAATAAATTTTGAAAGCTAATTATAATTTTTTAAAAACAAAAATAATTATCAAACATATTTTAGTTTAGAGCTTACAAAAAACAAAAACAGAAAATAGAAAATATAAACATTACTGAACATGGCCTTAATGTTTTATTAAAACTTAACAGAGAAAAAACAAAAACTAAAAGAGAAAATAAAACCTTACGTGCTGTATTAAAATAAGTAAAAAATTAATCGAGGCTAGTGTTTGATACAACATGTTTGTTAGTTATTTTGGATATAATTAGATAGGATAGAAGAAATTAGTAATATTGGAGGTCCTACATATTTTTTCATATACCAAGAAATTATGGATGAGATTATGTATACGGTGAGAAAATTAATTCATGTTTTGTTAGAGTGAGCTAAAGAAAAAGAAAAGAATTGTAAATTATTTTTCACCGTTAAATAAGGAGAAAAAATAATTTAGAGTCTAGTACTACCAATACTAGTGGGGGTCTTGGAGTTATTAATACCATGGAGAGTCTGAATCCTACAATACAAACATGAAATTTATAATATCAAGAGAACAAAAAATTATTGGTGGACTAGTATTATCTATTAATCCAATTCTCCTTCCCTAATCCCTCAAAACAAACAAGGCCCACGTTCACTAAACATAGTCATCCTCTATTCGGGTTCTAAAGGATTTCTCGAACGTTTATTTTCCATGATACAATAATCAACACTCATAGGAACACTCTAATATTCGGGCATAGCGAATCATCAAATGTTTGAAATCTCGAACACTCTCAAAAAACATAAGTGCAAAACATCCATTAGACTTGTTCGGGTTAAGCAAACAGCAAACCAATTCGGTAAGCCTTTGTACCACTTTGGTATAAACGAACAAGCCGTTACGTCACTTTGATTCAAATGAACGTGTATAAACCCGTTAGGATCGATATAATAGAATTCAACCTGCTGGGTCTAAGTGAATTTTTAATTCAATTTTTGAAAAAATTATTTTAAGAATATATATATATATATATAAAAGTCTTTTAGATGTTTGACTCAAGCCCAAGCCTAAGCTTGGCTAGACACGACTGGGCAATAGTGGTGTGCCCGTACTTGTACTTAGTAAAGTCTTTTAGATGTTTGACTCAAGCCCAAGCCTAAGCTTGGCTAGACACGTCTGGGCAATAGTGGTGTGCCCGTACTTGTACTTAGTTGGGTCGAACGTAAACCCATACTTGGGTCATTCCATTCATAAAACTTGGTACCACTTTGAGACTAAGCGCAAATCTAACTTTGAAGCTTATTTGGACTTTGACTCCATTTAAATTTTGACAACTTTGTTTAATGTAAAATAATTGAAGAATTTTAGTTGTTTTTATAACTTTGGATGTAAAAATCCTAGGAGTTATAGGATTATTAAAACTCCTATTAAAGTTAGGAGTCTCAAAGTGTTTAAAATTTCAATTGTATTAAAAATTTCAAATCAGTGTCTTATTCATAACAGAAGACTAAAGTACAACACTTGAAATCTAAGGTACAAGTGATTAAAGCAAGTTCGAGTAAGTGCAATTCACGCAAGATACAAACTGCCACTTAACCGCTCGAGCAGTGGAGGGTCTGTTCGAGTGAACTCCTAGTAGTTTCAATTTTATCGAAACTTGAATTGCTGTAGGTTTTTACCTATACGTGGAGGTATAATCCAGGCTCAAAAAATGCACTTCAGAGCATAACATTCCAGACCTTCTGCATTGTATTCATGTCATATCTTTGAGTGTTTTTCGAGTTTCAAAAAGAACTAATAAAGTTCGTGTTCGACTTAGATGGATTTCTAAATTTACCCGAGTAAATTTTATTGGCGTAAAGTATTGAGAATTCGATACTTTGAAGAAGTACTAAGAATTTCGACGTAGTGATGATCAAGTATGGAGAACGGAGTATGTATATAGATTCGGCAAGTGAGGCTTAAGGCGTCTAAGTTGAGGATTCAACTGGAGTCTGTAAGTGGTCTTATAACCCAAACGAGGACGTAGTCGGCAGGCCTTTGTGGGAGGAACTAAGAACCATTAAACAAGGTTCCCAAGATCTGTGGTGCCTAGGATGAGGTTTTAATAAGGTTCTAAGAATAGGAGAAAGGGAGGGTGATAGCAGAACAACTAGAGGAATGGGGATCTTCATGGGATTTATAAACGAAATGGAAGTCATGGATCTCCCAATGATTGGGAGAAGCTTCATATGGACTAACATGCAAGAGGTAGCCAAACACAGCACATTAGACAGATTCTTAATTTCTAGGAAGCTCCAAGCTTGCTTTGGGTGGAAGCAATGGGGATTGCCTGGATTATTATCTAACTATAACTCAATCCTACTAGGGACTGATTAGCATGACTGGGGACCTTGCCCCATTAGATTTTTTGACTCGTGGCTCTCTCAGCCATCCTTGTGTAGTGTTGTTAGAGAAGCTTGGGAGAAAACCGACTATAAAGGCTACGATGGACGTGTTATAATCGTAAAGCTCAGATACATCAAGACGGGGATCAAAGAGTGGAGGAAGACTAGGGATCGGGACCTTAAGGAACAGTCGAGGCACATATCTGCTGAACTGGAAAGGCTCAAAATCCTCAATGAAAGCTCATCTCTTCAAGATGCTAAGAGAAACCTAAGAAGTGACCTTAAAAAGAGGCTTTGGGAAGAGCTGGCCAGAGAAGAAACAACATGTTGTCAAAAATCTAGAATCAAATGGCTAAAAGAAGGGGGTACGAATGCTCGATTCTTCCATTTGGCGGCAAAGAAGAGATACTTAAGGAATCACATCTCCTAAATTATTTGTGAAAAATGCATTGCCACCAAACCAGAAGATGTGAAAGCTGAAATAGTTAGGCATTTCCCCAACCTATTTAGAGAACCCAAAGCTTCTAGGCCTAGCATTTAAGGTAATCTGGGCAGGGTTCTTGAAGAGGGTCAGGCTGCTAATTTGGAAGCCACTTTCATTGAAGAAGAGATAGCTGCGGCAATAGCTAATTGTGATAGGGGTAAAGCCCTAGGTCCAGATGGTTTCAATTTCAATTTCATCAAGAAATTTTGAAATTTGCTTAAGCCAGAGATCATAAAGTTCATGAATGAATTTCACTTGACATGAAGATTGGAAAAAGTGATCAATGTCTCCTTTTTAGCACTAATACCAAAAATTACAAGCCCAAAGGATCTTAATGACTACAGACCCATTATTCTTGTGAGTTCGGTGTACAAAATTCTCGCCCGAACCTTGGCTGAAAGACTGAAAAAGGTACTGCATATAATTATTGATGAAAGGCAGTCAACCTTTGTAAAAGGCAGGCAAATGATGGTATTTTGATTGCTAATGAAGTCTTTGATCACTGGAACAAACGTAGAAAATCAGGTTTTGTGCTCAAGGTAGATTTTCACAAGGCTTACGATAGTTTGCACTGGAAGTTTATGCTGGAAATGAAGGAGAATTTAGGTTTTGGCCAAAAGTGGATTAAGTGGATTAACGAGTGTATCTCCACGACTTACCTTTTTGACTTGGTAATTGGTGGAGTAACTAATGACTTCCCAATGTCCAAAGGTATCAGACAAGGGGATCCCATATCCTCTTTCCTATTTGGCATAGCAGCGGTGGGGTTCAATATTCTTAATCAAAGGACAACTACGACAAGGTTCTTAAAGGAAATCGTGTTTGGGAGGGACAATTGGAATTTATCTCACTTACAATTCGCAGACGACACCATCTTATTCTACCTAAATGATCCAGAGGAGCTTCGCAACATTAAAAAAATCCTCAGATATTTTGAATTGGCTTTAAAACTTAAGGTAAACTTCCACAAGAGTCTATTATGCGACATTGGGATTAAGAAAGAGAGGACTGCCCAATTTGTCAAGGAGCTATGCCGCAAAGTGGGGGAATTGCCTTTCAAATACCTGGGGTTACCCCTTGGGGCTACTCTCTGCAGGGTTTCCACATGGGATCCTAGCATAGAAGCAGTCTAGAAGAAACTCAAGAGTTGAAAAAGTAAATACCTCTCTTTTGCCTGTGGATTAACCTTAGTGAAAGATACTCTTTCTAACCTCTCTATCTACTACTTATCTATGTTCAAAATGCCTAGAAAGATTTGTGACCAATTGGAATGGATTTAGAGAAAATTTCTTTTGAGAGAGGAGGAGGGGGAGAAGAAGCTTCACCCGATTGGGTAGGCAAATGTGCAAAGAAGTTTAAACAAAGGGGGCTTGGGGGTGGCCCCGTTTCAATTAAAGAACACAACAATGCTGGCTAAGTGGTGGTGGAGATTTGGGTCAGAGAATGATGCGTTATGGAGAAGAGTAATTTGCGCCAAATATGGCTTCAATTTGGCCGAGTAACTACCACGCGAGAACAAGGGGGTAAAGCCTTCAGCTATTTGGAAGGCTATTTCTGACCTTGGTGAATCTAAGAACCGAGATTCCAGAGATATCCTTTTGAGAAATCTCATCTTGAAAATAGGGGATGGAAAAAGTGTTAGATTTTGGAGGGATGCATGGACTGAAAACGGCCCCCTTTGTGTATCTTCTCAGAGACCTTTTAACATAGCAATTCACAAGAATGCATACCTCAACGACATCCTTATATGTGTGTCTCAAGGCAGAACATAGGAAGATGATTGTGATCAAGTATTTAGAAGACCCCTTTTTGATTGGAAAATAGATAAGTGGAAATCAATCCTAGCCCTAGTGTCGAGCTTGAATATATCCCCTGGTAAAGTGGACATATTGACTTGGAAGGGAGAAACAAATGAGCTTTTCTCAACAAAATCATTTTTCAGACAACTGAAGGAAGGAGAAATAAGTATCCTTGCGAAGGAGAACTCCATTTGGAAACAACCTATTCCACCGAAATGCAAGATCCTATGCTGAAAGGCTTTACTAGGGGGGAATTGCAACTAAAGATATCTTGGTCAAGCGAAGGATTATTTCAAGCTTAGACAACTTGTGCTGGGTCCTCTGTGGGAGTGAGCTAGAATCGGTGGATCATTTATTGGTCCTATGTCCTTTCTCCTAGAAGACCTGGTGTGGAGCCTTGGATTGGTGGGGGATGCAATATAGGTGTCGCATGCCACCCTTCAAGGTTTTAAAAGTTGGTGGTGTGAAACTCCATATAAGAATTTCGAAGGACATCTATGGAACGCCCTGTTCTACGCTACTGTTTGGTCGTTATGGTTGCATAGAAACAAAATTCAGTTTATAAAAACTTGGGCTGATTGGGAGGGTTTAATGGATATGATCAAGCTTAGGATGGCGATTTGGGTCAAAACTAAGCTTGGGGTGACAGAAATCTCAGTGGAACAAATTATTTTTAGTCTCCATGAAGTGAGGGATCTCCACCTTAAGGTGCCACCAAAGAATAGAAAGTTAAGATGAAGGCAAAGGTGAAGAAGAAGTTGTAGGTGGAGTTGTTGTGAGTGTAGGTGCTTTCTTATTCAGGATATTCTTGCTGTTAGCATATCTTTGGTTTGTTCTTTGTTTGCCTCACTGGTTCAATGGGTTGGAGCCTCTCCAGCCCGGTTCCGGCGTGTCCCTGGTAACTGTCTTATTTATAAAATCTTTTATTTTGCCATTTAAAAAAAAAAAGAAAAATTGTTCATTGGTATAGTGTTTAATTTACTTGAACTTGGATTAATTCCGAGATTTTATCCAAATTAGGGTTTTTCACATAAAAAATATGAGACTCTAATTTGTATACTTGGTTTATTTTTATTATTATTTTTGATTGCCTATACCTAAAATAAATCAATGGCTGGCGATATTCCTATTCTGCTGTACATGAAATAATTCAAATATTATTTTTTCTAAACTAATACCCACCTAAGAATTCATATTCTTCCAATGTGGGGACAAGACTTTATTCCTTCCATTAAACACATTAAATTCATATTGACTGAGTAACTTTAAACATTAATTTTTTATTCGCCTTTTACGGACTTACGCAAATAAATATACATCATTCATCTCTATTCGGAGTAAAACATATATTGACCTTGGGCCGTCATAAAAGATGCATAGATCCTACGTTTTATTTGGCCTAAAATTTGCCAAAACTTGTTTTTAAAATTCATTTCTAACAAAAAGTCCCACGTTTTAAACTTTCTAAACATGGCCTAAATAATTTAAAACACTGGGTCCACTATTTTATATGGGTTTTGGGACCACCTCATAAGATTATAAAAGATTATAATAATTTTCATAAGGTTTGATTTTGTCCGATATATATGTGTGGTTTGTGTACACAAACCCAAAGTTTATGTCTATAAAGTTAAAGACCTCTTTCTTTCTTTTTTATTTTTATTTTTGGGTAGGCAATGCAATTTGGAGTTACATATCCTACTGTGATAGGAGGTGTTTGGTAAAACTAGTACTATTAATTTTTAGTTTCTTAATGCTAATTTTAGATATAAGTTACATTTTTTTTAAACACTTACAACTTCTGATACCAACAACTACTTTTTCTTCTATTTTAACTACAAATTATAATTTTTACCAAATATTCACAGTTCTGCTATAAGTTACAATTTATAAACTACTAATTTTTACAATACTAAACACCACTTTATTGTGCTTACATATATGTTTTATCAGGGGGGCGCTATATATAGTTGAAGATATTCAACTGGACATCTTCATTGTTTTTACATGTATTAAACTTTGTATTAGTAACTCAAACTAGTCTTGAAAACTAGCTTACTCAAAGGCTTGAATATCGTCTCTAAAAGGTTTATGTAATGTTTACAATGGATGATAGATGAAAAGCTCCGGTATTTACATGTTTTTTTTTTCCATTAAAAAATAGTATCATATATTATTTTATATTTATATTTTTGATTTATGAATTCTAAATAAATGAAAATATGAAAGCAGACAATTTATATTGGTAGTGTAAATTTGTATTTAATTTTTAAAATCTGAGTTTTTGAATGTCTACTATGCCGAAAAATTCTAAATCCGGTGGCGTCTCTCTTATGTGAAAAAAGGAGCTAAGCCTCTATTTGGCCTAACTTTTTTTTGAAGTCTTTTTATTTAAAAGCCTCTTAAAAAATTTATTTTTTTGACCTCCCATTGTAATTAATTGTTTTTTTTTATATGTTTTCACATTTACTTTTTTACAAAAGCCAAAAAACTAAAAAGCTTACAAAAAAATTTAGGCCAAATACACGCTAAATAATTGAAACTATTGTTAAATAGCTTTAAATTTTACCAAAGATTCATTGTACACTCTCCCTTGATGAAGTTCACTACTTGACAATGAAATCAATTCTATGAAGAAATGTATCTCAGCTTCACATGGACCGTTTTCCCAATTATGGTGCATTTCCTATAGTGATTGGTCTAAGTCAAATTCATGTTCTTTAAATTGACATTGTGAATTCCAATTGGATTTTGAGAGATAGAGAGATACCATCCTTCATTACAAAGCTCAAATGTGAATTTCAGCAAATTAAAAGTGAAAGTTACCTATCTTTTCTTTCATCTTTAAGACTTCAAATAATTTTCAATGTACAATCGATAGATTGTAAAATTTACCTATGTTTTCTTACATCTCTAGAGAAATACAATCAAAAGGGTTGGTCAATTCATTAATTGTACGTACTTAATAGTGATTAAATCAATATGCAGAACTTTGATGAAGAAGAACCAAGAGAAAAGATACTGAGAAGAAAAAGCCACTTTATTGTCTTTCATTTCATTTTCCTTTATCCTTCTACACAGTACATCCAAGCTATATATATATATATATACATGCATTAGCACCGTCCTTAGCTTAACTATTCTGTTATTTGTCCAGCTGTCACAACTAATCATAACATAACCACAGTTGTAAATCTATTAACCACATGTATCACTAATATCCCCCGTCAAACTCATGGGTGAGAAAGCCATGAGTTTGGAAATGAGATGAGAGAAGCGAGGCGAGAGAAGGCTTTTAGTAAGAACATCAACAACCTGATCATCGGTGGATATAAAATTGACAAGGATATCTTTGTTAATGACTTTTTCACGAACGAAATGATAGTCAATTTCAATGTGTTTGGTGCGCGCATGAAAAACGGGATTGAAGGCTAATGAAAGGGCGAAAACATTGTCACACCAAAGAATGGGGATGGAGGAAAGAAAAACTCGCAGATCCTTAAGAAGCATGCGAAATCAATAAAGCTCAGCTGTGGCAGCGGCTAAGGATTGATATTCAGCCTTCGTAGAGGACTTGGACATAGTAGACTGCTTCTTGGAAGACCACGTAACGGGATTGGAGCCAAAAAACAAGCAAAAACCTGAGGTCGAGTGACGATCAATAGGATCGCCATCCCAATCAGCATCACAATAGGCTGATAGATCAAGAGAACCAGGACGATTGTAAATCCCATGGCGAACAGTGCCCTTGAGATAGCGTAAAACACGTTTGGCAGCTGTAAGATGAACATCGATAGGGGAATGCATAAACTGACAAACACGATTAACAAAAAAAGTGATGTTAGGACGAGTAAAGGTAATGTATTGTAAAGCGCCAACAAGACTCCGAAAAAGAGTGGGATCAGAGAGTGGGGAATCACCATGGTAATGAAGTTTGGAGGAGGGAGTAAGACAAGGTTTGCAGTCTGTCATATTGTACTTGGCAAGTAAGTTAAGAATATACTTGGCTTGATTAAAAAATAAGCCATGAGTGGAAGTATGAATTTCAAGACCAAGAAAATATATAAGATGAGCCAAATCCTTGAATTCAAACGCATTGCCCAAATTAGAGATAAGAGAAGTAATAAAGGAAGGATTAGACCTCGTGAGAACAATATCATCAACATAAAGCAAAAGAATAGTGATTGAGGAGCCTGACTGAAGCGTAAAAAGAGAAGGATCAGCAAGCAAAGCAACAAACCCAAAAAAGACGAGATGGGAAGTGAAACGTTCAAACCATGCACGAGGAGCTTGTTTAGGACCATAGAGTGATTTGTGAAGACGACCAATATGAGTGGGAAAGTGAGAGTCAACAAAATCGGGAGGTTGACACATGTAAACCTCCTCTTTCAAGTGACCATGTAAGAAAGCATTACTCACATCAAGTTGATGAAGAGGCCAACGGAAGTGAGTAGCAAGAGAAAGCACAAGACGGACAGCGGCAGGTTTGACGATAAGACTAAAGGTTTCATCATAATCTAATCCCGGTTGTTGATGAAAACCTTAAGCGACAAGACGAGCCTTATAACGAGCAAGGGAACCGTCTGCATTGTATTTTAAACGATAGACTCACTTACAACCAACAACATTTTTGTTAGGGGAAGAGAAACGAGAGACCAGGTGCCTTGGCATTGAAGAGCAGAGAACTCATCAGTCATTGCTTGACACTAGGATTCAGATTTGATAGCAGAAGAAAAGGAAGTGGGTTTGGTAGGGGCAGCAGCTGTGCCAGAAGAAATGGAACCAGAGGTTGGGACAGAGTGTAGACAATGTTTGGAGGTAAGAAGCTTGGTTTTGCTACGGGTTCGCATAGAATGATTGTTGGAAATAAAAGGTAGTTGGACCCAGAGAGTAGAAACCGACTGATGAGAAACATGTAGGGGAACCAAAGAATCAGAATATGGTAGGGGGCTAGACGTAGAAGATAAAGGAGTGGGTGAATGGGATGGAGCAAAGGATTGACTTTCTAAGGAAGCTGAGGGAATAGATGGGGAAATAGGAGCAGAGGATGAGAAAGAGCTGGGGTTAGAAGCGGAGGAGGGAAGTGGTGGAGGGCCTAATATGGAAGGTGTGGGGGAAAAGGAGGGAGTTGGTGTAGGCAATGGGAACATAGTAGGATTAAACCAAGTGAACAAAGGTACACTAGAGCTGGGAGCAACCGAAGAAGAAGCACGAAATGGAAATGAGTGCTCATAAAAAATGACATGCCGAGAGACATGAATTTTGTTGGTAGTAAGATTGAGACATTTGTAGCCCTTAAAATTGGGAGCATAACCGAGGAATACATAAGGCTTTGTGCGATCTTGAAATTTGGAGGACACATTGTGTTGTAAGAGAGGATAACAGGTGCACCCAAAAACCTTAAAAGATGAGAGATTAAGAGGGTGATGATAAAGAAGCTGAAAAGGAGAAGAAGATTGGAGGACAGAGGATGGCATGTGATTGATCAAATAGACGAAAGTTAAAAAAGCATGAGGCCAATAAGTGTGAGGGACAACGGCCTTAGACATAAGAGCTAGAGACGTCTCGACAATGTGTCTATGCTTTCTTTCGGCAATGCCATTCTGTTGGGGAGTATAATGACATGAAAACTGATGATGAATGCCATGAGTGGAGCAATAACTTGTAAACGCATTACTAGTATGTTCACCCCCACAATCAGTACGAAGAATTTTAATAGAACATGAGAAATGTTTTTCCAGAAACAGCTTAAAGGTAGTAAAAACAGAAGAACAGAAGCTTTATTGCTAATAGAAAAAATCCACGCGTAACATGTACAATCATCAACAAACGAAATGTAGTATTTAAAACCATCAGATGAGGTAATTGGAGCAGGGTCCCAGACATCACTGTGAATCAATTCAAGGGGATGCTGAGAATGGGACACAAAACTAGGAAAAGGCAATTGTGAAATTTTAGCTTTGAGGCATGATTCACAAACTGCACTTGAAGCAGAGACCGGCAGAGATATACAAGAGTTGGAAAGAGCCTGAGTGAGAGCTTTGTGATGAGGGTGGCCAAGTTAATCATGCCACAATAGGTGAAAAACACGAGCACCAAGGTAAGCAGAGGGTGGAAACAAAGCTTGAACAGAAGCTTGAATAGGATAAAGACCATTTTTACTCCGGCCTTGATAGAGAATTTTCCCTGAGTGAAGATCCTGGATGTGAAAAGAATGAGCATCAAAGTAAAAACTACAATGATTGTCAATGCATAATTGATGGACGGACAACAAGTTAGAAGTAATATTAGGCACACGCAGTACATTATTAAGAAGGAAGGTATGAGTTGGTGTGGTGAGTGAAGAATGACCAGAATGAGAAATAGGAAGTTTGGAACCATTACCAACTATTATGAAGTCATTTCCAGTGTAGTCATGATGAAGATTTAGGTTGAAAAGATGAGAGCTGAGGTGGTTTGTAGAGCCAGTGTCGGTAAGCGAGGAATCAAAAGTGGGAGAAGATGATGGTGTTGCATTAGTGGCGGTCATAGCAGCAAGCTTTGACGGAGGATGTTTGCCCTGATAAGCAAAATCCATGCGGTGGTAGCCGTCCAGAGCAGTATGTCCTGGTTTTTCACAAATCTAGCACACTGGTCTTAAATAGAGCGTGGATTGATGATTGGTATCTTGCCAACCATTATTGGGATTCAGATTAGGGTTAAAATTGCCACCTGGTCGAGAATTTCGTCCACCACAATAACTAGAGTTGCTTCCTCTGTGGTGTTCTCGATTGTTATTATTCAAAGAAAATCGAAAGTTTGAAGAGGAGATCGCAGTCATGGCCATTGTATGAGTTGGATCTGTAGACTCCTTGAGTGTTTGAGCATCCTTAAGCGATTGTTCCTCAACATGTAGCATTACATGTAAATCTTCAAAACAAAGTGGTGTATTACGAGTACAAATGGCAGATATGAAGGCGTGAAATTCTTCAGGATGACCTTTAAGTATTATGTGAAGAAGTTCTTCATCCTCAACAGATACAGAGACTGCCAACAATTTATCTTGCAACTCCTTGACACGTTGAAAATAGGTATCGATTGATTCGTTACCTTTCTTGATATTGTGAAGCTCAATCTTTAGATTCAGGATATTTGAGCGAGAAACCAAGGTGAATCAACGCTCCAGTGTGGTCCAAGCACCATCATACGAAGTTTGCCCAACTACAAGAGCTAGGGCAGATGGTGATAGTGTCGAATTGATCAAGGTGAGAAGAGCTTGATCGGCAACATTCCAGGTTACAAATTGGGGGTTTTCTTCTGTAGTTACTTGATTACATTCATCTCGCAAGAAATGATCTGGACAAGGAGTAGATCCATCCAATATTTCAAGTAAAGAGTAGCTTTTTAGAACGGAAGAGATCTGATATTTCCATAGAACATAGTTCGTGGAATCTAGCTTTACCGAGATTAAGTTGGATATATTTGGTAACAAAGAAACGGCGTTGATGTTCGATAAAGAAGAAGATTGGAAAAGCTTAGATCATCCGCCATTGTTGAATGGTCTTACAACTCTGATACCATGATAAAATCAATATGCAGAACTTTGATGATGAAGAACCGAGAGAAAAGATACTGAGAAGAAAAAGTTATTTTATTGTCTTTTATTTCATTTCCCCTTATCCTTCTACACAGTACATCCAGGCTATATATATATATATATATATATATGCATTAGCACTGTCCTTAGCTTAACTATTCTGTTATTTGTCCAACTATCACAATTAACCATAACATAACCATAGTTGTAAATCTGTTAACCACCTGTATCACTAATAAATAGAGTAGTGAAACCGCTATTCTTGTAGCTGGCGTGACATCGATCTAAAGGGAGAGACATAATTAGGAGCTTAATCAAGATAATGTCTGTCCAATCAAAGGGGAAAAAGAAAAGAAAAAAACACATTTGTTCACTAAAAGATTTAGGTAATTACTTAAGATAGGTAATTTAGTTTTGAATATTCAAATTAATGCTCTTAGGATCATCAAGAGAGGTCTACCAAGATTGTATACTATACGGGAAGAGAATTCAGAATAATGACGTATAAATCAAGATTTATCAAACTAATCGTGGACATTAAGAAATTAAGGAGTTTAGTTATACAAAACACACAATATTGGCATAATCAACATATTTTCCTTTTATAGGTTGTAGTTAGTAAATTATGTGTACAAATCAAATTATATATATGGTGTGTTTAGGATATGCCATGTTTAGTGCTAAACCAGATTAGTCAAGACACCCAACTAATCTTATTTCTGTTTTAATGAAAATTGAGGGTCCCAAAGTGCATTTGTCAAGACAAATTAATTATCTGATCCAGTATAACCAAAAAAGTGATGTAGATTTTGGCCCTAATGTTGCTATTACTGAACCAATATCTGAAATTGGATAAGGCTGTCTAAATCAAGTAATTAAAAATAATTGTGCAAAATCATTAAATTTTTTGGATATATTAGTAATGAGATCAGTAAAATAGAGAAAAAATTTGAAATTAAAATTATAGAAGACAAGTTTACATGCATATTTTGATTGTACAAGAATGTTTATTATTATTATTATTGTTGTTGTTATTTTGCATTTTCACGACTCTCGTACTAAACAAAAACGTGAAAAATTATTATTATTTTCTCTTTGCATTACTTCTCACTATTCTCTTACTAATAAACATACCGTGAAGGCAGGGACGGTCCTACTATGTCTGTGTCAATATTTCAAATAAAGGCCCTTAACGTTAATTTATTTTTTATTTCTTACTTTTTGAGATATGCAAATTTTTTATTTAAATTTTTATAGTCAAGTTTTTTTAGTAGATCCTTTTTAATTCATAACATTGCTATTTTTTTTTAATATCTTAGTCCAGGTCAATTTACGCGTACTTCGACTAATTTTTAAAAAATTAAACTCACTCTCCACTTGTAGGGGCCAAATAAAAACAAAGACAAAATCTTATATGGATTAGTCCCAAAGAATTAATAACACTTAACAAGTTTTCAACCCAAGTAGATTATTAATTACTTATTTCGTGTTTATTAATATTAGTGCTAAGATTTTTTTAGTCTATAATTCCTTCCTTAGCTAGTTGAATTGTACTAGGTTTTCTATCAAACAATTTACAACAAAAATAAATACAAAATATTATGACATTTATCACATTTATAGAAAGATTCAAGCATGTAGTTTTTTTGGGGGTCAATTAAAATATATTTTTTAAAGTTCATATAGTACAATAGTATAAATTATTAAAATCTTTATTAATTAATTTGGAGGTCTCATCAATTTGAGGGTACCTTAGAGCATCTCCAACGCTCTCGCCATCTTCACCTCCTTCGTCAGTTTGGAGAGGATGATGGAAAAACTAAACTCCAATGGGCTCCTTAAATCACTCGCCATTTTAGCTTAATTGGAAATGGCTCGCCATTTGTGGCGAGCGATGCAAACATTTGGCGAGCTTTCAACGTCTCTGTTTCTCTCTTTGTCATCCTCTGTTTCTCTTACAATTTGGCTAGGGCCAAACATACAAACTGGTCTATATGCATAAGGAGATGTTTGGAGGTTATCAATTAGCCTTGGGTTTAATTTAATTTAATTGCAGATTTGATTTTTGTCTAAATTCTAACTTTATTTGAATCAAAGTATTTGGAATTAATTTAATTGCATATTTGAAAATTTTGAATTATTATATATTTATTTTTTAAAAATAAAATAAAATTTTGTTAAAAAAATAACCATTATAATATGGCGGTTAAAATATAACTGTTGAGAATTTAGAATTATTGTATATTTATTTTTAAAAACAATTATGACTCCCTAAAATAGAGAGTATGGTTGAAGTTATGAATAAAAAAATAGCTTCCTTAAATAGCTTTTAACTATTTTAAAATATCACTTAGGTAAATTATAAGGAGTATGGTTAGAGATGGTCTTAGGGGGCAACTTAAGTAGTCTTACATATGGGCCAACTCTGCTTTAAGGAAAGAAAAAATTAAAGAAATACAATTACTTTCTAATTTTTTGGTCAGTAACTAAACAAAAACAAATCTTTTCTTGACAAGTACTTATTCATTTTCTTCTCATTTTTCTAATCTAACCCTACAAAAGAAAACCTAACTTACTTCACTTTGTTTTGTTTCCCGCTTTTCCCTCTCGAAAAATTCTAGATCCAAATCTATTGTATTTTTTGAAAGGAGGTTTTGAGACTTTTACGATGTACAAGAGTAGAATTAGACATGGATCTTGTACATATTTGTATTGACGAAATGGAAAGAGAGAATTTTGGAAAAGAAATTGAAATGAAAATGGTAAATTGTTTAATTTCATTTGGATGGTCGCGTTTGTAAATGAGAAAAAATAAATATTCTTCATCAACTAGTATATTTTTTAATACATTTTCCTTAATTTTTAGTATTTTTGTGAAGTTAGTACAAATAGGTATACTTTTTAAATTCTTCTTGCCACAATTAATCAAAAAAGTAAAAATTTTAACAAAAAAAAATCAAATCAAATCAACTAAATTCGAAAGAATCCATTTAAAGACGTAATTTTATGCGACTTTTTTCTTCTTACAATGCATAGTAGAAGTATTATTTTATCTCACTAACGAAAATAAATGCATAAGTTTGAGTATGAACTGTCAAATAAAGCAATCTTTGGACTTTGGTTACATGCCGATTTCAAGAGTTTTAGGGATGGTCCCCATTTTAACCTCAAAGGGCAGTTTACCAATTTCACAATTCTTCATAGTTACCAAATCCATATGATGGGGAAAAAGATTGATGGGATATTTATTATGACACTTTTCCTCTCGTTACTTGAGTAATTATTCAGTATTTTTGAAATACCCTCTAGCAATTTCATATAGTACTATAGCTTCCACCCATTAATGCATGTTGATTCAGTCAACATGACCTAGGTGTTGAGATGTGAAGAAAAATTTAATTTTGGGTTAGATCGATCGATCGGTGGTTCGATCAATCGGTCATGTTTGCAGGCGAGAAATCGAAAGTAGTGAAATACCGCTTGATAGACCGATTGAACCGTCTATGAGACCGATCGATCGGTCTGTGCGAGAATGACTTTATAAGTTGCTAGGGTTGCAGCCGCCGTGTGTAGAGTTTTATGTGTTAACTTCTGTTCTTCTGTAAACTCTCTTCTAGACTCTCATCTCCACTTGTAACCTTCAATCAATAGTGAATTGTGTGATCCCGTGGACGTAGGCACTACTTGTCGAACCACGTAAACCTTGGGTCTGTGCGTGTGGTTGTCTCTCTTATTCTCCTCTTCATTGTTTATTCCGTATTTGTGTGATTGTGTTTGATCTTGGGCGGGATTAGAAATCTTCTAATCCCCTACAACTGGTATCAGAGCTCCGGGTTAGGATGTTGAAGATCACGAAATGGCAGAAGACGGGAAGATCAAGATCGAGAAGTTCAACGGTTCGAACGTTGCTCTTTGGAGGATGCAGATCGAGGACGTTCTGTATCAGAAGGACTTGTTCTAACCGCTATTTGGGGAAAAATCGGAGAAGTTGACACAGACCGAGTGGGAGATATTAGATCGAAAGGCTTTGGGGACCGCGCGACTCAATCTCGCACCGTCGGTGATCTCCAATATCGCAAAAGAGAAGACGACGGCGGGCTTGCTGGCAGCGTTGGAAAAGATGTATGATCAGCCTTCTGCCTCAAATAAGCTATATCTGATGAAGAGGCTATTTAATTTGAGGATGGCAGATGATGCTATTATAGCGGAGCATCTCAGCGAGTTCAATTCCATTGTAAACCAGTTGAAGTCAGTTGGGATCAATTTTGATGATGAGGTTAGAGCCTTAGCCCTCCTGTCCAGCTTACTAAAAAGCTGGAGCGGCTTGGTTGTCGCAGTTAGCAACTCCTCGTCCAAGTTGAAGTTGGAGGAGGTTGCAGGTTTCATCTTTGGAGAGGAATCACGCCGCAGATCAGCGGGTGAAGGATCAACATCAGGGTCGGCGTTGAACGCC
>JAULJZ010182332.1:0-46811 GCA_032270985.1 Heliamphora pulchella | reverse complement strand
CCTATTATATTAATGTATTTATAATTAATTTAGTCTTTTCATGATTTATCATAATTTTAATAGTAATTAATTAAATAAGTGTAGGCTTTTAATCTAATTTAACAAAAATTGACTTTTTGACTTATTTATTACGTAGAGACTTTAAATAATTATTTGTTTGTTTTTTTTGAACTACATTATTATATTATTATATATATTACTTATATAAAAGTATTGAGTCAAAATAACACTTGATTTATATCTTTTTTCTCATTTTTAAGCTTAAAAAGGCAAAAAAGTAGTTTTTAGGCACATTTTTCTAGGTGGCCGGCCATGCAATGGCAATTTGGTCATTTTTGTCGTTATTTTGCATTTTATTAATTAATTGTATATAAATATTTAATTTTGGGTGTCTATCTGTCAAATTTTAGATTTTTTAGGACTTTTACTGTATTAGGGGCAAAATGGTCATTTTACCTTAGTTATGAAAATTTTTTATTTTTAATTTAATATTTTATGTTATTTACTTAATTTAAGCTATTCTGAGACTTTTCTGAGTGTTAGGGTTTTGCCTATGAGTATTTGGTCTCTTTTAGCATTTTCGGGTCAAATTTCGAGTTTTGGGTTACTTAGGATTTTTCTTGTTCATGTAGCGACCTAGGTTCTCAATGTCCATCCGTCGCTAATACTAGAGTTTGAGCCGGGTTGTTACATGTATGATAGGTAGCCTCTTGTATCTCACTGCTAGTCGCTCTGATCTGTCGTTTAGTGTAGGAGTTTGTGCTCGCTTCCAGGCCTGTCCGGAAGAGTCTCATCTTGTCGCTGTCAAGCGTATCATTCGGTATGTCAAAGGGACTCTGAGCCTTAGTATGTGGTATCCTTATGATACCAACACAGAACTTGTTACCTTTTCTGATGCTGATTGGGCATGAAATGTAGACGATCGCAAGAGCACTTCCAACGGGTGTTTCTATTTGGGTAACTGCTTGATTGCTTGGTTCAGTAAGAAGCAAAATTGTGTTTCTCTATCTACTATCGAGGCAGAGTACATTGCTGCAGCTGGCAACTGCACACAATTGTTGTGGATGAGACAGATGCTTCAAGATTATGGCTTTACTCATGGCACCATGACTGTGTTTTGTGAAAACATGAGTGCTATCAATATCTCTAAAAATCCTATCCAACACTCGCGCACCAAACACATTTACATTCGTCATCATTTCATCAGCGATCTTGTTGAGGATGGCGTCGTCTCTCTTGAGTTCATTTCCACTCTTGACCGAAAAGCAAATATTTTCACCAAACTATTGGATTTCCTTAGGTTTGAATCGCTTAGGATGTCTCCTGGCAATCTCTCTTGATTAGTGGGTTAGGTGTATTTTTTTTATTTTTGCTTGTGTTTACTCCATTTTCTTTAAAGAATAAATAAATGTATAATATTTTGTTTAATATCATTTAGCTTGCATGCTTATGTGCCTGTTCGGTTTGCATGCCTGTGTTGGCTCTTGTGAATCTATTAAATGCTGCTTTGATTATCCTATAATTGTATGCTATTCTATGTCCTGGCTCTTGGCTTGATAAATTCTCATGAGGAATTGTACTTTATCCTTCAGACTAGTCGATCATGTATGTTTCAACGTGTTTAAGTCTTATGTATACCATGCATTCACACACACACTCTTGGAGCATGATGTCCTGTTGGTTCTGTAAGATTGATTTCATCTAATGTCCTTAGTGTCCCTTCTTCGGTTGCTTAGATGAATGATATTTGTGGTTTACCTTCAGTTGCTTTCCCTCTAGTTTGTATCCCAATCCTTATGTCTATGACGGCCTATGAGATTGTGCTTATCTCCTCTGGTTGATACCGTCTTCTGAAAGGATTCTCTCTTCACCTTCTCCTTCTTAAAAATAAAAGAAAAAAGAAGGAATAAAATAGTCAAAATCATGATTGGTTGTGTGCCTAGCCTTTCTCTCTTTCCTTGACTGAGGTTCATGCGTATGACTCAAGGTTCAATTGCTAGGCGGTTTGACTTCAATGCTTTCTTGTTGGTTGTTGTATTCTGGTCTTTGGATTGTGTCTTTCCTTATCTCTCTTCAAGTCTCATGCTCCTCGGTCTTCGGGTTTCCCGATTTACACTCTTAATGCAGTGGCATTGTAATTTATTTTTGCGCCTGTTACTCCCTGCTTAGTTCGCCTAAACTTGATTTCGTATTCTAATTCATGCGAAGATATTTAGCTTATGTTAGCCTTGGTTCACAGATCTCATATCGTTACTGGCTCAACGTGCAAGTTTCTTGGTTCATCTTGTATAACTTCACATATACTTTCATATATATCTTTTCATTGTGTGTGATCTTGTGTGCCTGTATGTATGCCTGCTTGTCTATTTTTAGGTTTGGGGTGCTGCCTGGGGGAGCAATTTTTTGAACAGTGGTTTGCAATCGCTAGGCGCTCGTCGGGCGCTCGAGCTCTCATGGGCGCTCGTTGGGCGCTCGATGAGCGCTCAAGCACCAATGCGCTAACACACGCTCGTTAGGTGCTCGAGCACCCAAGCGCTAATGCGCGCCTGTGGGGCACTCAAGTGCCGGTTCACTGACCCTTTTAAAGGGTGGGTCCCCTTCCAGCACATTCTTTTCTCTCACTCTTTCTCTCTTTAGCATCCACCTCTGGCGACCATTGGCTTCTTCGATAACTTTTCGGCGAACCTTTTCGGCGTCCTTTCATCTTCCTTCTCTCTTCACCGTCGCTCTCATGGGTATTCCTCATTCTCTCTCCGTTCTTTCTTTTCTCTCTCTCTCTTCTCTCTTCTATGCTTTTATTGTGAGTTGCTTTTTTCTGTGTTGTGTTGGCATTATTTTCTTTTTGGCTGGCGAGCCTTTGGGGACTAAGTCTCAGGAGTGGAAATGCCCGAGCCGTCTCAGGTACGACCCCTTCATCTCCACCTAGGCTAAAAAGTAGTACGCTACTCTAGCCAACCGGGGTGTCCTAGTGGAGTGGACCATTCATATCCACACCTTTGTGGATTATGGCCTCGCTGCACAGTTCGTCGCGCGTGGTTGGAATGGTGCTTGCCAAGGTCATGGGGTCGTCTTTTCCGAGATGGTTCGGGAATTCTATACAAACACCTCCAACATATCCTTCGCCACCATTACCCCTACTTCTTGGATTCGGGGTCGACAGTTTATCCTTACTGCTGAGGATATCGTGACCCTGTTGGGGGCTCCATTTGTTTCGGACCCCCAATTTCTTTTTGACGAGGCTGTCGTCCCGATCTGCCATGAGGTCACCCGGGAGCTCACCGGAGGGGCCCACTGCTATAAATCTACCCTTACATAGGCCTACCTCTCTCCTCCATATCACTCCCTCAATAAGATAGTCGCCTCGATTATCGATCCTACCGGCCATACCTCTAACATCCCGCTCGTTCCGGCTGAGCTTTTGTACGCCATTGGGTGTGGCTTTTCCCGTGACCTTCCTTGGCATATCTGGGTTCAGATCGCCAGTTATGCTCACCAGCCTCAGGGCATTGCAGGTCTTCCTTTCTACTTCCTCATCACCCATCTGTGCAATGCCCGTTCTATCCCTACTTTTCCTTCTGAGCCTTCGATCATTTTGACAGGCAATTTTTTTGCTCAGCCTGAGAACCTGAGCAATGCTCATATCTTAGCGGATCCGAATGTTATTCCTGTTCACTACGATCGAATCCTGCATTTCCTCCAATCCAGCCTATCTTCCCGAGTATATTAGTGCCTCCAGCTTTGGCTATTTCTGCTGCACCTCTGGACCCTCCTCCGTCTTTTCCCCCTCCGTCTGGTCCCTCCGAACCTGGTCCCTTCTTATCTTTCGGACCCTCCTCGTATTTCGGACCCTCCTCTAGTGGTAATGCGTACATCACCGTTCTGAGTCACCTTGAGAGGTTCAATACCCGCTTCGGCACCCTTGATGCGAGTATCTGGGATCTCTATTCTGGCCAAGAGCTCTTACGCGGCCAGTTTGCTTCAGGTCTTGATCTTCTCTAGCAACAAATGATCGACCTCGGCACCCATATCGCCTCTCTTCAGATCCAGGTACAGCGTCTCCATAAACGTATCGAGGACGATTATTCGAGTCCGGCTCGCGATGACGACGACGGTGATGGTCCTTCCGGTGGTGATCCTTCTACTGCTTAGGTTTTCTGGGACAAAAAGGGGGAGAGCTAATAGAGGGAGCTTGCAATTGGGAGATAGGAGAGCTTGCAGGAGATGCACAGTGCAGTTAGTTTTTTTTTTTGGGGTTGGGGTTTCTACACATGTATTTCTTTTTGGGTTTGACTTCTCCTTATATCTTTCCTTGTATATTTTGGTAAAGTAGCAAGTTATCTTTTGATAAAACTCATGACTATTTTGGGATTGATGCAATTAATGCCATGTTTATGCCATTAAAATGAAAAATCAAATGCTACTCTCTTGTCATGTGATTCATGTTCTTTTATCTCCATATGTACTTTATGATTGTTTGATTTTTAACATCATATGTATCAGGAATTGAAAGCGTCCTTCTCTTCTGGTCTTGACTATTTGCCTCAAAGTTAGTTTAGGATGTTTTTTTTTCCCTATATCATTTTGTTGTCTTGGGGTTTTGTCCCGGAAATACCAAAGGGGGAGATTGTAAGTGTAATTGGCAATTTTTGGGTGTCTAGTCAAAATCACCAATGGTCTGTATTTTTTTTGTTTCCTACTTTAGTTGGTTGTTGCTTTCATTGGGCTGGGACGCCTTGCATTTCTGCATGACCCCTCTTTTTTTCCTTTCTAACCTTTTTCTTCTCGGCGCTCGCTGAGCGCTCGAGGGGGGCTCAAGCACTGGTTAGCACTCGTGGAGCGCTTGACAAGAGCTCAAGCGCTGGTTTTATAGTGGGTTGACAGAATGGTCCATTCGCTGAGCGCCCTCTACGGGCTCGAGCGCTGGGTCAGCGCTCCTTAGGCGCCTCTTTGGCGCTCGAGCACTGAACCCTTGTAGCTTGCCTCTTGCTCTTCCAATTTGCCCCGCTCGCCAAGCACTCTTAGTGTGCTTGCCATGCCCTTGAGTGCTTCATCATGCACTTGAGCAGCGCTCGAGCGCTCAAGGTCAAACCATAGGCCAAAACCCTTTATGGCGCTCGCTAGGCGCCTGCGGCGCGCTCGAGCGCTCATTCGCTGGCAAGGCGCTCAAGTGCCCTGAGACTATTTTCTTGCCACCTTTGTGTACAGTATATAAGCCATTTCCCTTCTCATTTTTAAACCACCAAAAACTTTGAGAGAGTTAGGAGTGACATTTTTTTGGCACCATTTATTTTTTCTACTCTTTATCAAACTCTTGTATACTACCTTGTAACAATCTAAGACCATTTGATCCTATTAAAGTGCACACACCACCTAGATTGTTTTACTCTCTCACACTTTATTTTTTTTACATTTTTAGTCATTCATCCGTACTTAAAACTTGCTCGGATCAGATATTAGCCGTTGGGTTACTTGGATTGGGAAGTTGAAGCAACTTGAATCTATGGAATCTCAAAGGATCTCAGGGAGCCGTCACAAGCTAAGAAGATAGGTCGTCGTTGGGTAATGGGTGTAATTCGTTTGTTCTTTTAGCTTGTACAATTTTGAATCATAGTGAAAAGTGGTTTCTGTGTCGGCATCGTGGTTTTTATCCTGGAGTTTATCTCAAGGGTTTCCACGTTATATCTTGTGTTTATCATTCATGGATGTTGATTATTTATTTTCAAATGTAAAATATTCTTTCTAATTTTGAAATTGTCTGTGGATTAACCTATTCACCCCCTCTAGGGTTAATCGGGTTTTTCTACCGTTTTTCACTTTTGTCTTTGCGTTGTAATCCAAGATATTTTGCTTCGTTTCCAATGGATGTCTGTAACACCTATATTTATTATGATGTTTTGACTGACATTAAGTCCTATTTATGCAAATTAAGTACTTTACTTATCTATGAACGAATGGCTAGAATATTCCTTATTTATACTTATATATGTCCTGACATGCCCGAGAGCCGGGACAATATCGGGCGGCCCACTCATCTGTGTTTCTGAGAAAAATTAAAAATGTGTGATCTCCATGTTAGGCTATAGAATGGGTATTTATTCATTAGGTCTCACGTGATCCAGTTGTGATAACTATGTCTGGGTCTATAGGTGCCGTTCAAGTTTTGGTACTTAATTAAATCAGAATATATTTTTAGGTTTGCAGAACCTTGGTTAAATGACATGGACTAATTAAGAATTGGGAAACCTTTGAATTGGATATAATTGGAATGGAAAAAACCTTGAACTGGTTGAAATGTGAGTTGAGAATACCTTAGAATGGTTTGAAAATTGGAGTTGTGATACCTTGAAACGGTTTGAAATTGATAAGATAATAGAAAGTTAAAACTATGATTTTATAAATGAAAATTCGATTATGTAAATGAAAATTGGTTTAAAAACGAAATTGATTTTAGATAAAATATTGTTGTGCATTTCGCATAACCATTTTCGCATGTCATGTATTTGTTCGTCTTTAGTCTATTTTTTATGAGTCTCGGCTTATGTTGTATAACCAATTTTAGGTGATAATGAAAAGAAAATAACCAAATGAGAAGAATGGTCGTCGAGACCTTTTTGGATTGTTTTGATAGAATTACAAATCTTTTAGAAGAATCTTTTGTGAATTGAATTTTATAAGTGTAAATTTTTTCGATACATTGAAGAATGTATTTGGGTTGGTGGAACCCGTTTTGTAAGGCCATAAGGTCAAGTACTCATGAAATTTATGCATTTGAGAATGTCGGGTTGTTATTTGGAATTTATCTTGATTTTTTATGGAATTCTATGAATTAAAATGTTGGATTTCAAATTTTTTAGATATATGGAGTTATTTCAATGTCAAATGCATGTTCAATTTTAAATTTTTGCCTATCTAAAACTATGTTCAAAGTATGAGAAATTTTAGTATTTTTCCAACACTAAGAAAAAAATTTAAGATTTTGGCTAGTATACTCTCGGATAATCCACCGCACGAGTGGTGTTGGGTCTGCTCGAGCGCTCTTCGTTGAGTTGATTTCTTTGAAAATTTGGTTTGAAAAGGGGTTGATTTCTTTTGGGCATCCTTTTAAACTTAAATTGACTTATTTGAAGGGTTGTTTTACAAGCAAAATATTCTCTTTTACTTCCATCTTTTACAATAAAACGAAACATTTGGTTTTAATATAAATAAAGTTTGATTTCCTCCACTTAATTTTGACACGGTTTGTTCTAAAATCTCAGATTTGGGTTTCTTACCTATCTATATCGTGGGACTTTATTGTTACGTTTTTAGAGCATGACAACTTACCACTGATTGAATTTGCCTACAACAAAAGTTTCCAAGCCAACATAAGAATGGTACCATTTGAAGCACTCTATAGACGAAAATGCAGGACACCAGTCTGCTGGGAAAAAGCAAAAGAAAATCACCTTACAGGCCTGGAACTTGTCCAGGAATCAATTGATAAGATTTGCTAAGTCCAAGAGCACCTCAGAAATGCCCAGAATCGACAGAAAAGCTATGCTTAGTCACCGACCCGTCACATGTTTTGGCATGACCACCTGTGGAGATAAGTTAAAACCTCAAATATGAAGAGCGACAGATACACATTTTAAATTGTCAAGAAAAGTGACTTTGCAACAAGATTATACCACTCGTCAAAGTATGGTGGGACAACCATTCAGAAAGAGAAGCTACATGGAAAAAGGAGGTTAACATGAAACATAAATACCCAGAATTGTTCATGTAAGGTATGGCGTTATTAACCTAACCCGAGTCAAATTTAGAGGACCAAACTTCTTAAAGGTGGGGAGGATGTGGCACTCGAATTCAAATAAAAAGGTTTGAAACGCAATTCCTAACAAAACCTTATACTTAATTTTAAAATCAAAATCCAAAAACTTACGTCTATTAAAAATTTCGGTAATCAAAAATTTAAAATAAAAATGTATTATATAGTTAGAAAATTTTTGTGATAATTCTAACCACACGATAAATCATAAATATACATTAAAAGTTTATACCGAAATTTTTAAATTTTTCTGAATAAAAAATTTACATCAAAAAATTTATAAGGTATAAAAAAACCCCAACCGTACACTTGTTAACAATCTAAACCTAAGTTGCCATGTTAAAGGGACAGTTATCCCTCATTCTTGAGAAGTTTTTACGTGCAGATAGGGTACCAAGATGTCCAGCCAGTTGGTACCCATAACCAATTAAAATTTGGCACCTGCTGCTGACTAAGCATTCCACTCAAAGCCCACCATTCCACCCCAAAGCTATTGAAAGCTTATTTTCTTGCCAAATTTATTTTCCGTTTGCTACAGCTTGCTCCGTTTGTTTTCATTCGCATTCTGTCTCTTTTAACTTTTTCATATTTCTACTCTACCTCTTCTCTCCGTCATCTTTATTCTCTGTTTTCAACAAATGCATTCTCTCCACAATACTCAATATAAATTATTTTAAAAAATTTTCAATTTCTTGACATCCCTATTATTTTAAAAAAATCTCAATAAAGTTCATTTTGTCTTAACTTATTGTTTTTTCTTAAACTTGTACTTTTTTATTATTATATTTATTTGTTAAGCTTTCATTACAAATTACATACTGAGATCATGAGAATTAAGCCTACAACATAGTTCGGTTGGCAAAAAAATAAAAAAGATAAAATGTCAAAAAATTAAATCAAAACACTAATTACTAGGCACCGAAGCATCATTTACTCATACTACAACTTCTCATTAGCAAGCAACCCAAAAAAGAAAAAGCTAGGCATCGAACTATCATTTACTCAGTACAAACCAACTGCAAGCAACCCAAAAAAGGAAAAAGCTAGGCACCGAAGCATCATTTACTCAGTACAAACCAACTCCACTGCAACTCAACATAGGTATACAACATAGCCAACACAAAACAAAAGATTAGCTAAAAATGTGGCATCACCAACTTTTTAGTTCCTCAATCCCTGTATGTTGTACAAACCAAGAAATAAAAGGTCTCTATAATCTTCTACAAGACTAGAAATGTCCAACCAGAACATCGAAGTATTTATATATAACACCATAACAGTGTTAACTTTACTCAAAGCTACACGTTTAAATAGCATTTCCACAAAAAGCTAAATAATTACATAATAACTAGTTTCCAAATTAACTGGTCACCAAAAATTTGTGCGCCAAAATAATATAGACAAAACAATACACAAATTCTGCAATGAAGTTCCAATATTAAATACAAAAGGTAGTCTTCATTGAAAATGTAGATTGTAACATACTTGTAAATGGTATATTAACGTATGCTGACATATGCATTTAAATTAAAAATATGTTAACTTTTGAATAAAATAAACTTATTACAAACTAGAAGCAATGAAGGTTTTTGTACTGGCTCAACGGTTGGAACATTTGATGTTGGAATGCAAAATCATGATGCACTCAAATTTGCTGACTGCATGGCAATGTCTAACCAAAGAACATAAAAATGGCTAAATTTTATTTTTATGCATTGAATTTCAGATAAATAAAAAATAAAAACTAAAAAATAAATGGCTAAAAAATTGTTTACCTGTCACAATAGTGTGTGTTGCTTGGCATTTACCTGTACTGACATTTTGGGCTTTTCTTCTCTCCTTCTCTAATGCACCATTTATTCAACCATAACTCTGTACTTTCTGTCTTAGCCGTGGGGGATCCATCACAGAAATATCAGAAACTAATATATATGTGCGACTATTATCTTCACCTGAATTTTCAACACTGAAAGTTGCATTATATTTTTTAATTTTCTCAAAAGCACTATCCATGTGTCTTTTAACAATCTCACTTGTCGCATCTAAGTTTGCAGCTAAGTTCACCAAAGCGTATGCTTTGCGCATTAACTTGTTATAACGCACTGTCTTAGCTGAATGACCATCACTATCTTTTGCTAATGTAGTATGGCTCTCTATGATGCTTCTATACTTTGCAACTTTTGTCCGTCTCTCCAATATATATTGCTCAGGAATTTTCTTAACATCATTCAAATTTAACACGCTTAATGCATGACAACATAACAATCCCAATGGCTCAAACCGTTTGCAACTACATGAGATTGAACAATTAATAGAGTTGAAGTGTACAATGTACTCTCACTACCATCCTCCATTCTCATCTTATATTCTTGCAATGTCTCATTAGATTTGCATTCAATGATCGATAAGGATGTTGTTTGCAAAAATTCATCTTGAGACATTCCAAATATTTATGTGTATAGACTTTAGACGCATGTTTCAAAATTCCACTACCGCGAGATGCAATATAAGGCTTTCCATGAACACAATTGAAATCATCAATTAGCTCTGCCTCACGCATCTTCTCGGCATTTCTTTCATAGTGATGGACAAATTCAATAAGAGCCATTGTCTTACATGCCATATGTTGAAAAACATTATTTGTGCTCACTTCTTTGACTATAACTTATGTCACATGAGAAAGAATCACGACTAAAGGTAGGAAGCCCATTTTCTTCGAATGCCATATAGTCTCAAAAGCCATGAATTATTTGAACAATCCCAAGTATCAATCATTTCTTTCCATTGTTCTTCAAATTCAGTTTCACTATGACATTTATACAACAAAAAGTTAAAAATTACCTTAAAATCATATTAATGATAAAGACTAGAAATATTCACTGCGGCATTTTTTGAGATGTGCCATTGACACAAGCGATGCTGTGTATTCGGAAAGACCTTTGCAATAGCATTTGCCATTGCTTGATCGTGATCAGTGAATATGGTTTTTGGTGCCTTGAAATCCATAAACTGAAGAAAAGCATCAAACAACCAAACAAACGAAGCTGTAGTCTCATCACAAAAAAATGCACAACCGAATAGCTCATTTTTCCAATGATGATTTATCCCTACAAATGAAGCACAAATCATGTTATATTTGTTTGTCCGGTAGGTAGTGTCAAAAACTATAACATTCCCAAAACATTCATAGTCCAATTTGGAAATTCCATCTCTCCAAAAAAATAACTGACTCGATTTTCCTAATCAACTTGTACTGTGTAGAAAAACATTGGATTCCTTATCTGTTTGTGCTTAAAATAATTTATCACACTCACACCATCACCTGCTGCAATTCTTTTTGATCGTTCAACTTGAACAAAATTTTGACAATCAGTTTCAATGAATCCAATATTTTTATAGCCGCCCGCTTCATTTAACAAGTATGCATAAGTTTTGCTCACCCTTATACCAGCATCAGGCATAGATTTAATAACACTCTTGCCAGTGTCGTGTATTTTTCATGCAGACCTAATCAAGTGTCTCTAGCTTGGTTCAATTAACAAGTGATTGTGTTCAGAGATCAATTGACTTATCACATAGACACCATTTTTCATTCAAAAAATAACTCGAGAACGATAACCACATCTAGTGTCTAACTTATTATACTTCTTCTCTTTACTATGCTCAACAAATTCTCTAAACCCCTCTCTTGAACACACAAAGCTACGTCGAATCAATTCATTCGTACCTCTTTTGTATGTTTTATCATTTTTTCTAATACTAAGTCCCTTTTGATATACATACTTATTGTACATATCAAATGCTTCATCTTCACTGTAAGCAACCATACCAATTTTTAACTCAAAGTCTTCTTCCTGGGTAGTTAAGAAACCATATGGAATAATTTTATCTACATGAACGACAAATCATAAACTTTGCCATTTGTTACTTATCAAATGAATGTTAAAGGAAAAGTAGTATGAAAAAAATATTATTTTACAAACTAGTTAACTTATCAGCCCTCAATCAATATATGATAATTGAATAAAATAATTATTATTATTTTTAAAATATATGATAATTGAATAAAAATGTATGTCAATATACACATAAGTTGTTTATACATAAAAAATATGAGACCTTGACCCGTTTTTTTTTCTGCGTTTTCGAACGCGCGTTACGTGTTTTCGTTTGAGCATGTTTTTATTGCTTGTGATGCATGATTGGGCTTAGATATGCATGCGGGTAGGTTCCCGGGGTTATAAATATTTTGGAAGCCTATAAATATCTGGAGTTAGATATTTTCAAAAGATATTTTTCAAAACTTCTCCAACAAGCTTCCTGTTTTCTATCTGCCTTCTCTTTAACTTATTGAGGGCCAAGGGCTCGATTTTCGACGATCAGACTGCCGATCCTTGTTATTGGCATCGTGGTCTACGCATTCATCCAGACGAAATTGCATTTCAGCGAAGCTCAGTTTTACACGTGGATCGAGATGTCGAGTTTTGAACTCACCGAGGTAGGATTCTAGACCTGTATGTTTTATAAGGGTGCTACATGTAATTTGATGTGTTTTTACCAATCGGATTGTTGTAGATCTGATTTTCTGTAAAAGTTGGGTTTTATGTTTAAAACCGGTTTTATGTCGATTTCGGGGGATAAAATCGTGTTTCGAGGGTTTGGTGTTTGGGTTGGGCGTGTGTATGTCCGAGGTTGTTGTGTGGGAGTTTCGAGGCTTCGATTCGAGATTTAGAGGGATGAAATCGTGGCTTAAAAACGGTTCCCGAGGGTGGTCAGTCGACTGGACCTTGAAGGTCATTCGACTAGATCGTTGTTCTTGGGGGCCAGTCGACAGGGCTTTGGGGGCCAGTCGACTGGAAAGGTTCTGGTTCGGGTCCAGTCGAGTAGACCTGGTGCTCAGTCAACTGGTTTGTTGCTGGTTTGGGTTTTTGGGTTTTCTCGAGAGTTTTTAGTCGACTAGGGGTGAGATCCAGTTGATTGGGGCCCTGTGTGGGCTGTTGCTGTAGTTTTGGTTGTTTTGTAGTTTTGTTTTGATTTTCGATTGGCGTCTTATGGTATTCAATTGATTAATTTATGGGATTAGCCGATTCAAATACCTGTGGATTCCTTCTGGGGTTTGATTGGTTGTGCGGTGGTTTGGGGGTCATGTTACGGCCTCGGGTCTTTCGTTTAGATGTTATCCTTAGGCTAGCGTGCATGGTTAGATTTTGGGAGTTGTGGCATGGTTGTGTGCATGTTGGTTATGTTTGGGACGTGTAGGTTCGTGGTTCGGTTTTAAGGTTTGGTTCTGGCAAGAATCGATCGGAGGGAGGTTCAGGTGTTGATCTCCAGACTAGATGTTGGTTGTCCCGGTGTGTGGACAGGTCCCGATTTGTGGATGGGTCGTTCAGGTATCGTATGATGGGTGTGTGGCATGTGATGTCGTGTCGGGTTTTGTGACTAGTGATGTCTCGGTTTGAGGTTATATGGCTATGTGCACTTATAGCTAGCTTTATGAATTTATAACTGTGGTTTATTATGCATGGATTATGTAAGTGGATTACATGTTTTGGTATCATTACATGCACCGTAGTTGCATGCTTTAAGACTCAGAAGTTTTATAGGCATGGTTATGTGGAATATGCGAAACAGATGCATATGGTATATGTTGCATGGGTTGCAAGTATTCTGTGAGTCGCGTGGGTAACATGTGACGTGGTTTGTGTAACGTAGTGACTTTACGTGACTTTAAGCATTTAAATCCTGATTAGGTTATGCATAGGTATGTTCGGTGTTATTCCGTGATGTTCGGTGTTATCCCGTAATATGTGATTTTATCTTGTGGTGTGCGGTCTTATCCCGCGGTACACGGTCTTATCCCGTGGTTTACGGTTTTATCCCGTGGTATAATCCCTGGTCGGTGGTTCCATCCCGTGGCTTACGATAAAGTATGCGGTTTTACCCTGTGATTTGGTCTATAGTTTTATCCCATAGTATACGATTTTATCCTAGGAATGTATGTTTATGTTCGGATATTTGTCTCAGTGTTAGGACTGTGGTTGCGGCGTGTGAGAGCCGATTGTTAAATCTATGGTTGCGGCGTGTGAGGGCTGGTGGTATATGTCATGGATTGCATGTACTGCATTGTGAGACGGATATACCTGTTTTCAAATTATTTTTAAGAGTCGTGTGAATCGCGATCTAAAAACAGTTTTTAAATTGTTTTCAAGGCTCTTGTGAGTGAGTCAAAACATGGTTTGTATTCTCGTTTTCCTATTTGCATGTGAAAACTGTTTTCAAGGCTTGAAAGAGAGTCTAAACCTGCACTTCGATTTGCTAGCATGTTTTGTTTATACTGAATTCTTGTTTAGTTTCTGCTGAGCTTTGGCTCACGGTGTGGGATTTGCTTTTCTTTAGGTACCGGTCACGCAGGTTGATCTTGAGGTGCTGGAGAGATGGAAGAGCTATAGTCTTCCTTTTTATTTATATCTGTATCATGTATGCTTAATACATATTTCTCGGCGTTGGAGCCTTATAATGTTTGCCATTTGGCGTTTGTATACAATGAATGTATGTTTATTTTGAGAGTGTATTCTCAGGCTGGGTGTTGTGGTTAATTGTTTATGGGTGTTTCACGTGGCCTGGAGTTTAGGGCGTAACAATTTGGTATCAGAGCTCTGGGTTCGAATACCTAAGAGCTGTGGAAAGAGGCTGCATCACCGTGTGAGGTTGATTCCGTGTGCTTGACTGCATGTGTTTAGATGCTTTGATAACATGTACGTGTTAGCATATTATGCATGAGGATGATATGTATAGGTGAGCATGGGGGTTGAACTATGGGATTGATTAGTCCTGTCTTTGGACGTTTGGATTGACAATCTTGGGAGCCTTGTTAGAAACGCGTTTAGCTGGGTTGATTTCTAATAGGAAATCTAAGTAGGTTATCTAGATTGATGTGTCATTCTTGTTGGTTCTCCTCTGTATATGGGGTTTGTTTAGCATGAACCTATGTGGCTATGTGTTAGCATGCTATGTGTTTAGCATTTATGTTCATGCGATGTGCTGCGTCTTATGTATTATTTTGCTTTCATATAGACGTGATGTCGGTGAGGAGAGGGCGAGGCCGTGGTCGAGACCGTGGCTGTGCTATTGGCCAAGGGGATATTCCTATCCCTGATGCTCGGGATGCAAATACTCCCCTGGGATCGATGGACGCGAAAGAGCTGTTGCGTGTGCTGGCGGGTTCTATCCAGCAGTTGGTTAGAGGTGAGATTGTTAGGGAGAGAGAGGGAGTACCTGAGGCGAGAGCTACAGTAGCGATATGGGAGTTTAGGCGCATGGAATCGCCTACCTTCACGGGAGATCCTGATCCTATTGTGGCGACAGAGTGGCTGGAGTTAGTGACTCAGATCCTGGACACATTACAGATTAAGGAGGACGGGTTGCAGGTTTCTTTTACTACCTTTCAGTAGAGGGGTGCTGCTCATGCGTGGTGGAAGTATGCCAGGACCGTTGCAGGAGTCACATGGGAACCCTTTACAGGTGTGTTTCTGGAGAAATACTTCCCAGCGTCGAAGCGGAACTTGTACATGGAGGAGTTCTACACTCTTACCCAGGGGCTATTGACGTCATGTAGTACGAGGCTAGGTTTACATGTTTATCCCAGTTTGCATCGGAGTTGGTGAGCACAGACGAGCTGCAATCGATGAGGTTCGAGCGGGGCTTGAGGCCAGCGATCAGGGAGTGTGTGGTCGCGATGGGACTTCGGGTGTTCACAAAGCTGGTGGAGGCAGCAGCGAGGGTAGAGAACACTATGATAGAGATTTGAGCTTCCAGGGAGGTCCGAAAACCACAGGATGGGACAGAGGCGCAGACGGGTGGGCATTCCAGCAAGAGGCAGAGGTCCTCTGGTCCTAGCTTTCACCCATCTGGGTTACCACAACAGTTCTCTGCACCAGCCCCATCAGTGGCATCATCGGGGAGGCCAGAGCAGAGGGAGGTCAGATGTTATCGATGTGGAGAGTCGGGGCATCATGTTCCAGATTTCCCATAGCCAAGACAGTATTGAGACCCACAGTTGAGGCAGTCCTAGAGCTCTGTACCAGATCAATCACAGGGGATAGAGCTATCGATTTGCTATAGATGTGGTCAGACGGGGCATATCTGCAAGACTTATCCCCAGAGAGAGGGTACGCTGAGTATAGTGGGCACACCAGCGAGCTCGTATGTGCAGGAGCGACAACAGTATCCTACAGTTCAGACTTCCCAGATGACAGGTGGGAGTACGTCAGTTCAGTCGGTACGGCAGCCGACAGTGCTAGGTTATGGTAGACAAGACAGAGTGGGATTGCCCTGGCCGTAATCTCTCATCGCTCCCAGTTCTTCTAGGGCAGCAGTCATGCCGGATGATGTAGATATGCCTTCAGCGAGTAGAGGTACTTTCTGAGTATGCAGGCCTTGGGCTAGTTCCTTTGTTGCATCTGTTTGGGAGTTAGAGATGGATTCTATGGGTGGTGTGCTGTGTTGAGGCAGCGGTTGGTGATTATGTGAGGTTGGGGTGAGTTGTAGATCCCGAGTCTTTGAGATAGTTGGCCATTGTTTAGGATGCCTTGCCTTGTTTGACTATATTCTAGGAACGATATGGCTGACCATCTCGTATACCTGTGTCAATTGCGATCGACAGTTTGTTGTTTTGACCTTGTGTTGAATTTCGGTGGCAAAATTCCTTTAAGGGGTAAGAGTTGTGAGACCTTGACTCGTTTTTTTTTTAGCATTTTCGAACGCGCGTTCCATGTTTTCATTTGAGCATGTTTTTATTGCTTGTGATGCATGATTGGGCTTAGATATGCATGCGGGTAGGTTCCCAGGGTTGTGGGCCATTGTGGTGCGAATTTTGAAAAAATTTTAAAAAAATATATTTTGGAGGCATATAAATATCTGGAGTTAGATATTTTCGAAAGATATTTTTTAAAACTTCTCTAACAAGCTTTTTGTTTTTTCTCTGCCTTCTCTCTAACTTCTTGGGGGCCCAGGGCTCGATTTTCGATGATCAGACTACCGATCCTTGTTATTGGCATCGTGGTCTACGCGTTCATCCGGACAGAAGTCTATTCCGACGAAGCTTGATTTTGCACATGGATCGAGACGTCGAGTTTTGAACTCACAAAGGTAGGATTTTAGACCTATATGTTTTATGAGGGTGCTACGTGTAATCTGATGTGTTTTTATCGATCGGATTGTTGTAGATCTGATTTTCTATAAAAGTTAGATTTTGGGTTTAAAATTGGTTTTATGTCGATTTCGGTGGATGAAATTGTGTTCTAAGGGTTTCTTTCGAGGGTTTGGTGTTTGGCTTAGGCGTGTGTATGTTTGAGGGTGTTGTGTGGGAGTTTTGAGGCTTCGATTCGAGATTTGGAGGGTTGAAATCGTGGCTTAAAAATAGTTCCCGAGGGTGGTCAGTCGACTGGACCTTGAAGGTCAGTCGACTGGATCGTTGTTCTTAGGGGCCAGTCGACTGGAAAGGTTCTGGTTTGGGTCCAGTCGACTGGAACTGGTGGTCAATCGACTGGTTTGTTGCTGGTTTGGGTTTTTGGGTTACCTCAAGAGTTTTCAGTCGACTGGGGGTGAGATCCAATCAACTAGGACCCTGTGTAGGCTGTTGCTGTGGTTTTGTTTGTTTTGTAGTTTGGTTTTGGTTTTCGACTGGCGTCTTATGATATTCAATTGATTAATTTATGAGATTAGTCGATTCAAATACCTGTGGATTCCTTTTGGAGTTTGGTTGGTTGTGTGGTGGTTTGGGGGTCGTGTTGCGGCCTCGGGTGTTTCGTTTAGATGTCGTCCTTAGGTTGACGTGCATGGTTAGATTTTGGGAGATGTGGCATGGTTGTATGCGTGTTGGTTATGTTTGGGATGTGTAGGTTCGTGGTTCGATTTCAAGGTTTGGTTCTGGTAAGAATTGGTCGGAGGGAGGTTCAGGTGTTGATCTTCGGACTAGATGTTAGTTGTCTCGGTGTGTAGATGGGTCCCAGTTTGTGGATGAGTCGTTCGGGTATCGGATGACGGGTGTGTGGCATGTGATGTCATGTCGGGTTTTGTGGCGGGTGATGTCTCGATTTGAGGTTATGTGGCTATGTGCGCTTATAGCCGGCTTTATGCATTTGTAACTGTGGTTTATTATGCATGGATTATGTAAGTGGATTACATGTTTTGGTATCGTTACGTGCACCGTAGTTGCATGCTTAAAAACTCAGAAGTTTTGTAGGCAAGGTTATGTGGAATATGCAGAACAGATGCATATGGTATATGTTGCATGGGTTGTAAGTATTCTGTGAGTCGCGTGTGTAACATGTGACGTGGCTTGTGTAACGTAGTGACAGTACATGGTTTTATGTATTTAAATCTTGATTAGGTTATGCATAGGTATGTTCGGTGTTATTCCGTGATGTTTGGTGTTATCCCGTAATATGCGATTTTATCCCGTGGTGTGTGGTCTTATCTCGCAGTATATGGTCTTATCCCGTGGTTTACGATTTTATCCCGTGATAGAATCCGTGGTCGGTGGTTCCATCCCGTGGCTTACGGTAAAGTATGCAGTTTTACCCCGTGATTTGGTCTATGATTTTATCCCATAGTATACAGTTTTATCCCGGGAATATATGTTTATGTACGGATCTTTGTCTCAATGTTAGGACTATGGTTGCAGCGTGTGAGGGCCAATTGTTAAATCTGTGGTTGCGGCATGTGAGGGTCGGTGGTATGTGTCATGGATTGCATGTACTGCATTGTGGAACGGATAGATCAGTTTTCAAATTGTTTTTAAGAGTCGTGTGAATCGCGATCTAAAAATCGTTTTCAAATTATTTTCAAGACTCCTATGAGTGAGTTAAAACATGGTTTGTATCATCACTTTTCCGTTTGCATGTGAAAACTGTTTTCAAAGCTTGAAAGAGAGTCTCAACCTGCACTTCGATTTTTTAGCATGTTTTGGTCATACTGCATGCATGTCTAGTTTTTGCTGAGCTTTGGCTCGCAGTATAGGATTTGCTTTTTTTCAGGTATCGGTCACGCAGGTTGATCTTGAGGTGCTGGAGAGGTGGAAGAACTGTAGTCTTCCTTTTTGTTTATATATGTCTCATGTATGCTTAATACATGTTTCTCGGCGTTGGAGCCTTATAATGTTTGCCATTTGGCATTTATATACAATGCATGTATGTTTATTTTGAGAGTGTATTCTCAGGCTGGGTGTTATGGTTGATTATTTATGTGTGTTTCACGTGGCATGGAGTTTAGGGCGTGACAATTTGGTATCAGAGCTCTGGGTTCGAATACCTAAGAGCTGTGGGAAGAGTTTACACCACCATATGATGTTGATTGCGTGTGCTTGACTGCATGTGTTTACATTCTTTGATAACATATACGTGTTAGCATGTTAGGCATGAGGATGATGTGTATATCTGAGCATGGAGGTTGAACTGTGGGATTGATTAGTCCTGCCTTTGGGCGTTTGGATTAACAAACTTGGGAGCCAAGTTAAAAATGCGTTTAGCTGACGTGATTTTTAGTAAAAAATATGAGTAGGTTATCTAGATTGATGTGTCATTTTTGTTGGTTTTCCTCGATATATGGGATTTGTTTAGCATGAACCTATGTGGCTGTGTTAGCATGCTTGGTGTTTAGCGTTTATGTTCATGCGATGTGCTGCGTCTTATGTATTGTTTTGCTTTCATATAAACGTGATGTCGGCGAGGAGAGGGCGAGGCCGTGGTCGAGGCCGTGGCCGAGCTGTTGGCCAAGGGGATATTCCTATCCCTGATGCTGGGGATGCAAATGCTCCCCTGGGACCGATGGACGCGAAGGAGCTGTTGCGTGTGCTGGCGGGTTCTATCCAGCAGTTGGTTAGAGGTGAGATTGTTAGGGAGAGAGAGGGAGTACCTGAGGCGAGAGCTACAGTAGCGATGCGGGAGTTCAGGCACATGGATCCGCCTACCTTTGTGCATGATTGGTCTTAGATATGCATGCGGGTAGGTTCCCGGGGTTGTGGGCCGTTGTGATGCGAATTTTGAAAAATCTCAAAAAAATATATTTTGGAGGCTTATAAATATTTGGAGTTAGATATTTTCGAAAGATATTTTTTAAAACTTCTCCAACAAGCTTTCTATTTTTTCTCTACCTTCTCTCTAACTTCTCGGGGGCCCGGGGCTCGATTTTTGACGATCAGACTGTCGATCCTTGCTATTGGCATCGTGGTCTACGCGTTCATCCGGACAGAATTTCATTCCGACAAAGCTCGATTTTGCACATGGATCGAGACGTCGAGTTTTGAACTCACCGAGGTAGAATTTTAGACCTGTATGTTTTATAAGGGTGCTACGTGTAATCTGATGTGTTTTTACCGATCGGATTGTTGTAGATCTAATTTTCAATAAAAGTTAGATTTTGGGTTTAAAATCGGTTTTATGTCGATTTCGGTGGATGAAATCATGTTTTGAGGGTTTTCTTCGAGGGTTTGGTGTTTGGCTTGGGCGTGTGTATGTCCGAAGGTGTTGTGTGGGAGTTTGAGGCTTCGATTCGAGATTTGGAGGGTTGAAATCGTGCCTTAAAAATAGTTCCCGAGGGTGGTCAGTCGACTGGACCTTGAAGGTCAATCAACTGGATCGTTGTTGTTAGGGGCCAGTCGACTGGGCTTTAGGGGCTAGTTGACTGGAAAGGTTCTGGTTTGGGTCCAATCGATTGGACCTGGTGGTTAGTCGACTGGTTTGGGTTTTTGGGTTATCCCGAGAGTTTTCAGTCGACTGGGGGTGAGATCCAGTCGACTAGGGCCCTGTATGGGCTATTGCTGTGGTTTTGGTTGTTTTGTAGTTTGATTTTGGTTTCTGACTGGCGTCTTATGGTATTCAATTGATTAATTTATAGGATTAGTCGATTCAAATACCTGCGGATTCCTTTTGGTATTCGGTTGGCTGTGTGGTGTTTTGGGGATCGTGTTGTGGCCTCAGGTGTTTCGTTTAGATGCCGTCCTTAAGTTGATGTGCATAGTCAGATTTTGGGAGTTGTGACATGGTTGTGTGCGTGTTGGTTATATTTGGGACGTGTAGGTTCGTGGTTTGGTTTTAAGGTTTGGTTCTGGTAAGAATTGGTCGGAGGGAGGTTCAAGTATTGATCTCCGGACTAGAAATTGGTTGTCCCGGTGTGTGGACGGGTCCCAGTTTGTGGATGGGTCGTTCGAGTATCGGATGACAGGTGTGGCATGTGATGTCGTGTCGGGTTTTGTGGCGGGTGATGTCTCGATTTGAGATTATATGGCTATGTGTGCTTATAGATGGCTTTATGCATTTATAGCTGTGGTTTATTATGCATGGATTATGTAAATGGATTACATGTTTTGGTATCGTTACGTGCACCGTAGTTGCATGCTTTAAGTCTCAGAAGTCTTGTAGGCATGGTTATGTGAAATATGCGAAATAGATGCATATGGTATATGTTGCATGGGTTGCAAGTATTCTATGAGTCACGTGTGTAACATGTGACGTGGGTTGTGTAACGTAGTGAAAGTACATGGCTTTATACATTTAAATCCTGATTAGGTTATGCATAGGTATGTTCGGTGTTATTCCGTGATGTTCGGTGTTATCCCGTAATATGCGGTTTTATCCCGTGGTGTGCGTTCTTATCCCGCGGTATACGGTCTTATCTCGTGGTTTACGATTTTATCCTGTGGTATAATTCGTGGTCGGCCGTTCCATCCCGTGGCTTACAGTAAAGTATGCGATTTTACCCCGTGGTTTGGTCTATGATTTTATCCCATAGTATACGGTTTTATCCCAGGAATGTATGTTTATTTTCGGAACTTTGTCTCAGTGTTAGGACTGTGGTTGCGGCGTGTAAGGGTCGATTGTTAAATCTGTGGTTGCTGCGTATGAGGGCCGGTGGTATGTGTCATGGATTGCATGTACTGCAATGTGGGATGGATATACCAGTTTTCAAATTGTTTTTAAGAGTCGTGTGAATCGCAATCTAAAAATCGTTTTCAAATTGTTTTCAAGGCTCCTGTGAGTGAGTCAAAATATGATTTGTATCATCGCTTTCCCGTTTGCATGTGAAAATTATTTTTAAGGCTTGATAGAGAGTCTAAACCTGCACTTCGATTTCCTAGTATGTTCTGTTTATACTGCATGCCTGTCTAGTTTCTGCTGAGCTTTGGCTCAAAATGTGGGATTTGCTTTTCTTCAGGTACCTGTCACGCAGGTTGATCTTGAGGTGCTAGAGAGGTTGAAAAGCTGTAGTCTTCTTTTTTGTTTCTATCTGTATCATGTATACTTAATACATGTTTCTCGGCGTTAGAGCCTTGTAATATTTTCTGTTTGGCGTTTATATACAATGTATGTATGTTTATTTTGAGAGTATATTCTTGGGCTGGGTGTTGTGGTTGATTTTTTATGGGTGTTTCACGTGGCCTAGAATTTGGGGCCTGACATAAAACATACCTTTTCCCCCCAATTTCTTCCAGATTTGAATCTATTGCAAGTTCAACACTTTGATTCGGCTCAAGAAATGTACAGATCTACAACAAATAATTAATGCTCGATCAAGAAAAATATTAAGAAATAAATAAAAATTGAGATTCTAATACATTGGGTCTTCTAACTATGATATAAGATAAATACGAATACATATATTTATACATATAAAATATACCTTTTTTCCAACTTCTTTCAGATTTAAATCCATTGCAAGTTCTACACCTTACTTCCTTAAGAATTGTGTAGATCTAAAACAAAGAAACGTTAGACCAAGAAAAGAATTTAGAAGGAAAAAAAAAGAAAATCTAAAAAAAATTAAGAATTAATAAACAAAAAATGACTTACTTCTTCACTTGAATACAGAGTAAAAGAGAGAGAGAGAGAGAGAGAGAGAGAGAGAAGATTTCTGGACATTAAATTTCAAATTCCATTTTGAAAGAGAAGATTTCAAATAAATTTCAGATTTGCTGGAAACAGAGGGTAAAGATGAGAGAGAGAAGAGGTAAAGTGGAGAGAGAGAGAGAGAGTATGAAAAAGTTAGAAAGAGAGAATGAGAATGAAATTCGTCAGGAACAAATGGAGCAAACAGAGCAAACGAAAAATAGATTTGGCGGGAAAATAAGCTTTCAGTACCCTATCTCCACGTAAAAACTTCTCCTCATTCTTGCCTATAAAATGCCCCTACATCCACCATTTCAGACACAAACCGAGCCTTAAGAGAATTAAAAGGAGCAAAGAGATCTAAACATTAGAAGCTGAGAAAGGAAAATTAAGCAGCAGAAGCATTGTGACAAAGAGGAAGCTTACGTAAACAGAAGCAGCTGAGGCGAACGAGGAAGAGGCGCGGTACTTGCGCCGAGTACCAGCCACCACTGCCCCTCCACCCCATCCCCAACGCCGGCGTCGGCACCACCCTCACCACTCACATTCGCCGGCGACTCCAATCCTGGCCACCCGTCTCTCTCTCTCATCACACGCCACCACCTAACCACCACAACACTACCACCACCAGGTCCACACACATCACCACCACCAGCTCCACATGCCACCACCACGCCCATGCATGCCATACCACCACCACCACCAAGCATCCATGGCCACCTCTCACCACGCCCCCACCGTAGCACCACCATGCACAACCACCTAAATCGCCACCTCCTCAGCCACCTAACGCCTCCCCAACACCACCCCAGACCACCACGGAAACTCTTGAACCACCTCAAAGCCGCCACCAATAGGACCCTTTATTTGAGTTCAGAAATCGATTTTATTGAGCCACCTTCAGCCACCCGCCATCGCCACCACGGATCTCAAAATTTGTCGCCATAAGTTCAGTTAACACCACCCCACGATCAACTTTGCATCGTGGCAAATGACCAACAAAACAGACGTCCAGATTGCTCAAATGGAGGCGCCAAACTTTGACGGAAAAACCGAGCTTAAGCTCCCTAAACCCGCGCCCTCTCTTTTCGTTGTGCATGCGTTCATGCATAAATTTGTTGTCCGTGATGTTCGTTTGGTTACATTTATTTCCCTTATCAGATTTTATTGAATTTTAATAAAAATAAAATTTATATAAAAAGGTTAAAATATTTTAGGGTAAATTACACTAACTTTCTCTAAAATTTCGATCAAATACAATCAAACGCATACGTTTGGAATAATTACATTGTGCTCCCTTACTGTTAATTACTATGAAAAGGTGTTAACAGAAAAATTTAAATGACAAAAATACCCTCATATATATATATATAACACCAAGATTAGTTATAAATTATAAACTCTTAAATAAAGTATTACAATGAATTAAATATCCAATCCCTAATAAAAAAGATTTATTAAACCGTTTAAATCATGTAAAAATATTTTCTAAATTTGATATGATATTTGGTTTTTGGCAAATCCAAATTGATGAAAAAGATCGATATAAAACTACCTTCACTGTGCTCTTTGGACACTATGAATGGAATGTTATACCTTTTGACTTAAAGAATGCTCATTCAGAATTTCAAAGAATTATGAATGATATATTTAATAATTATTCTCAATTTTATATTATTTATATTGATGATATCTTAATAATTTCTTCATCGATATCTCAACATATAAAGCATTTGCATAAATTTTATAATACTATTTAATCGAATGGATTAGTTTTAAGTGCTCCAAAAATGAAATTATTGTAAACTAAAATAAAATTTCTTGGTCATAATATTTATCAAGGTACAATAATCCCCATTGATAGATCTATAGAATTTGCAGATAAATTTTTAGCTGAAATTTTAAATAAAACTCAATTACAAAGATTTTTAGGAAACTTAAATTACATTAAAGAATTTTATCAAGATATACATAAGGATACAAAATTATTATATCAAAGATTAAAAAAGAATCCAAAACCATGGACAATTCAACACACAAGAGCTGTCCAAAAAATTAAACAACATGTCAAACAACTCCCATGTTTATGTTTGCCTATTCCAAATGCCTTTAAAATTGTTAAAATAGACGCCTCTGACATAGGTTATGGCGGAATATTAAAAAAAAAATATAAAAGTAAAGAACAATTAATTAGATATACAAGTGGTATATGAAAACTGGCTCAAAGTAATTATTCTACAATTAAAAAAGAAATATTATCTATTGTCTTATGCATTACTAAATTTGAAAGTAATTTATTAAATCAAAATTTTTTATTAAAAATTGATTGTAAAGCTGCTAAAGATATGTTACAAAAAGATATTAAAAATATTACTTCTAAATAAATATTTGCTAGATGGCAAGCAACTTTATCTATATTTGATTTTGATATAGAATTTATTAAAAGTGAATCTAATTCTCTTCCTGACTTCTTAACTCGGGACAATAAATATTATAATACCAAGGAAAGAAACGAACATTAATTTGGGATTTTTGTAAGAATTTAATATATTCGCTTTTAATTTGTTTTTCTTATTCAATAGTCACTACAAGAAAATGCATCATTGACGACGTATTTTACCAACGCAAGACAATTTTAGTTGGCAAATATAGCTCTTTGGCAACGAAAAAAGGAATGCATTGGAAAAAACCCAAAAAATAATCGTTTTTAGCAACGAGAAACTCTTTTGTTGGCGAATATTGTTGGTAAACATTTGGCACAAAAAAATATTTCCCTCCAATTGGAGGTAATTGTTTTACCTACACATTTTTTATGTTCAGCAACCAATGGAGGGCTGGTAAAATAAAATTTATTAGCTACGAGTTAGCTATGTTGGCAAAAGTCAAAATACATATTCTGGCCAACATAAAATAACTAGTTTTACTCATATAAGGCATTTTTAGTTAGCAAATATAAACTTTTGACGACTACAAAAAAAATGTATTGGCAAAACATCTAAAAAAATATATTTTTAGCGACAAGATATACACTTGTTGGCAAATGTCGTTGGGAAAAATTTGGCGCCACCCACATATTTCCCTCCATTGTGAGAAAATTTTGTTGCTTACTCATGTTTATATTTCCCTTCATCGAGAGAATATATATTTTTTTGCTTATACATGTTCTAATTTTGACAAATAGTAAGTTGGTACTTGATAAAAGCAAAAAATTTATGCAATGAGTAATTATTTGCTTTAGAAAAGTCAAACACATCATTTTATTGATCACTTTTTATTTATTTTAGTACATAACATTATATAATATGATATTTTTTAAGAAAACCAAAATATTAACTTTATCTACTAAGTTTGTTAAATTTTTATTAAGTAAAAAAATTTAAATCTAATATAATGATAAATAATTTTCCACCTTTTCAAAATTTATTAATTAAATAAATTTTAAAAGTAAAATTATTTATAAAGTATCATTAATTTTTAAAAAAAGAGAACAAATAGGGTTAAAAACAAGGCTTTTCATTTGGGTAGGATTGGGGGAAGGGGGAATTTGGGTAGGATCGGGGAAGGGGGAAACGACGGGTTGAAATTTCTCTATCCAGAAGAGCCTGTCGATTGACTTAATCGCCCTGACTCATGGCTGTCATTGTTGCCTGAATCCTTGAATCCCTGTGATCCCTCTTCGTTCCTCTCAATAGCAGTGTCGCGATGTCGACTTAATCGGACTACTGTCGTAGGCGTCGACGGCATCGTCATGCGACTCAATCGCGCTGCACTCATGGCCGTCATTGTTGCCGTGGTCATTGTCGTTGCCGTCGTCGACTTCTTGCCAGACTTTCCACTTCGCACCACTGTCGCACCTTAGAACACTTGGTATGTTCCTCTCCCTCTCTCCCCCTCTCTATTCCTATATATATACATCTATATTTATATCTCCAATTCATAAACCCTAAGTAATTAAATTGTTAAATGCCAACCTTTTAAACCCTTGATTCGTAAACCCTTGCTCACTGTTTATCTTCTGCTGATGAAACTACTGTAAGAAAATATTAAAGTGGTTGGGGCGGCTTTGGTGATTTCGGATTATGTTGTTCTTTTTGTATTAGGCATATCAGAGTGAGGCTTGAATTACTTAGGAATGAAAAATAGACTTGCTGATTGTTTTTGTTTGTAATTTGTCAGTCACATTCTCAACCCTAAATATACACCTTGTTCATTTTCTCCCATACGATCTGAAATCGTCATTTGTCTCTGCATTACTAGTAAGATTTTTGAATTCAAAGAACATAAGATTATAAAACCCCCATCTCCCCTAGTGACTAAGCCAATAAGGGAAAAAAATAGAAAGATTTAGTGCAGAAAAGGAAGGAAAAGAAATGAAGATGACAAAGAAACTTGGGAAGATGAAAAGAGGAACCTTTGAATCTACTCTTTTCTTCCCATGCGTGTAAATCTATTCAGAGGCTTTTGTTGATTCCAACTCTTTCTGGACTCTTTTCATTCGAAAACCCACATGTGTGTGTATAATCTGTTCATATGCACTTATAAGAGAAGTTTGTTGGTACGTAAGATTTTTCAACAATCTGAAATCATCATTTTTCTCTGCATTACTAGTAAGATCTTCGAATTCAAAGAACATAATATTATAAAAGCCCCCAATCTCCCTGCTCACAAGGTGTTCGTAAAAATTCCTCTATCAAAATCGAAGTTGTTGCAACGATTAGCAAACAATCTACCAGCGAGTTGTCTTGCATTTGCGCATATAATTGGAATGAATTTGACGCATGACTTTGATGTGACATTTGGACCATTCTTATTTTATGCTTTCAAAGGTATGTTAACCGTTATTATAATTTATGTCATGTTTTACTAGGGGTTTATGAATTTCAGGGTATTTTGATAGGTTTAGGTTTGTTAGATATAGCTTGTAGTATTCATGATTCGTATATGTAAGTGTCTTTCTATAGTATACATATTAAACTTGGAATATTTTAATGGACAAAGTTTCTTGGTTTCTTATTATTGAGTTATACTCCTAGAAGAATTCGGAGATTTTAGCGGTGTATTCTATACTTGTTCTTCAACTAACCATAAGGGAAATTGAGATAGTGTCCATGTGAATTTTCATAACATTTATGTGGCTGAAAGCTTATGCATATTATATCATTGTTTGCCTAATATAGTTGTTTTGTTTTGTTTATTTTAAGATTTATTCTTTTTTCATCCAAAAAAGCTAGAAGTATATAATTATTGAAATTTTAAATTCAATTATTTTACCTTTTTCTAGTTTTGTTGGCAACCAAATTGACAAATAGAAGCGATTGACATATAATGTTCTATTTTTTTTCCTTCTACAAATTGCAGATGTCAATGTTTCAATGGTTGATAGCCATACTGGAATAAGATTTCTTCCCCTTTTCTTACAAGTATGGTCTTATGTTTTTGTTTATTTTGATATTGCTCTTTAAATTTCAATTTGAATGAGATGACATTGATTTATGTTTCTGTTTTTTTATTGACATTCTGTCTCAGTTTTAGAGTTTTTGGAATTTTCCTATCCAACAACAGACAATTTGTTAGCAGATAAGGAACATGTCAAAACATTTTTATTCTCGATTGTTTTTTCTTTAGTTTTTTTTTTTTTAGAGTGGGGGGTATTAACTATTGAGTTTCTTTTTGCTCTTTTGTATATTTAGTTGCGTAAATGATAGTTATTGCTGAAATTTTGTCATAACATCTTAATTTCGTAAAAGGTTAAAAACGAAAGAGAAAAACTACTGCAAGCCGAACAAGTTTTAGAGAGACATCTAGAGAAGTTACAGTCAAGATCTAGAAAAGATATATGATGATTGCAATAATAGTAGTGAAGATAAAAAAATAACAAAGGTAGAAGAACTTGATCAGAGAAAGCAAAATCAAAAGAACATGGGGCCAGTAAAGTGAAATTACTTCATGAGGCTGCACCAAGCATATTGCTTATGTTAATACTGTTTTTTGTTAAAACAATTAAAATTTTAATCTTTATATGACTGGATGAATTTATTATTTTTTTCCAAACTGATATACTGTGTCAATTTGGTTTGGATGAAACTATTTATATAACATAATTTTAAAGTTTTATTCTATATTATGGCTTTGTTAATTTTTATTAAGTATGTTTGAGTGAAACAAAATATTTGAGATGGTCAAATATAATATAGTACTTTTGGCGATGAATTTATTTGTGAATAAAGATTTATCATTAGCGACACATTTTAATGTGTCGGCAAAGTGTTAAAATTAAAAATATCGTAATTACTTTTGGTGACAATTTTTATCATTGTGAAAAGTGTCAAACTAACCTAGATATTAATGATTTTTGCCAACGGATCATGTATTTGCCGACACGAAATTTAGGTTTTTGGCGACGTAAAATTATGTTGGCAAATTCATCTTTTTTGCCAACGTATAGACTATATATTGGTAAAATTTTTTGGTGGCGCTTTCTTATCAACAACCTGGCGACGCACTAATTTCTGTCGGTAAACACTATTACCTACTCAATTAGACTTTTACCGATGATTTTTGTTGTGTTGGCAAATCTGTTTTTTTGTTGTAGTGAGTATTATTATGTATAAAACATTCTCTATTATATTTATTATAATATTGTAAATATTCATTATTTATTTTATCAATATTTATTTCAAATGGTGAGTGTGATGATGAAGAATTATGTAAAGGTGGAGGTAATGATGATAAATTATGAGGAGGTGTAGGTGGAGGTGGTGTTGATGAGGTTAGGGGAATGGTTTGTGAGTTTTGTGATAATACGTAGACATGAGATATTTGTAATGGTGGGGGATTTAGAGTTAATATATTTATATTTAGCGTGATTAAATCTATATCTATTTCATCTTCTTGATCCTGATTAAAATTATTTCTATAAATTAGTTGAGAAATTTGATCTTGTATTTGAATTCCTGATAAAGGATAATTTACAAAAGATTGATTTTTTAAAGATTGGCTCGGTATATAATAATGTGGAGATTTTAATGATTGAGTTGATTTTAATGATTGAGTTCTTAATAATTGTGATGGTGTGTCAAAACTTTGTGTTTCAAATCGTTGTAGAGATTCTGATCTTTGAGGAGGAAATTAAAGTAATACAGATCCATCGGAAAACTCAACAATGGAATCTGGATTAGTTTTAGAGTGTGATGTTTGAGGAGGCATAATTTGTTGCATGTGCCAATTATTATTATCTTGAGTATCAGTTTCATCAATTTCATGCCATTTAATAAATTTTGGGGTAATAACTTGAGATCTATTAAGATTTGATTGAAACATTGTTGTGAATTCATGTGGACTAATTATTCTTTTAAACATGGGAACTGATGTTGTCATGGCTTTTAAATAAATTCTATATATTATTTGTAAATTTATAGATAAAGCATCCATATTATATCGTTTTGTTTGTACTTGTAATGTTAGTGTTTTTAAAATTGTAGGATCATTGAGTGATACCTCAAAATTGAAAAAGCATTTAAAATATATAAGATCATGTACTAGACTTGTTTTAATAGTACCTAATAATGCATCAGAATAAGAATTATGACGTAAATCAACTAATGAGTATATTACAGATTTATTTAAATTTAAACAAGTCATCGGTTTTATCCCAACTTGGACTAATCTTAAATGGAAAAAATTAAATTCTTGTTGTTGAAAATTTTTAATTAGATTAGAATCTAATAATTGAAAAGTTTGATATTGATTTGTAACTGGTAATATTTGTTCAACAGTTTTAATTTTATAAGTCTGTTTTAATTCAAATTTTTTATCATAAAGTTCATTTATATTCATTTTAGGCGTTGATCAATTTGTTAGAATTTTTTCTATATTTTTTACATCAATTTCACTTTGATTAACTATTTGTAGAGATCTAGATGAATCCTATTCTTTAGCTTTTAATGGAACAAATTTAATGGAATGAAATCTTGACGGTAAAACTGATTGTCAAATAATTGAAATGGGACAATATATGATGATGTATATATATATATATATATATATATATAGGTTGATTTGAAGCATAAGGCTTCAAGAAGAAAAGAATAGGAGCTTCAACCAGAAGCTCGTCGCGGCAAGGCGCCTCCCCCACTACCGCTCCACATCGGCACAACCCTCTAGCCACCACCGTCGCTTTTCACCACCAGACCCTTATCCTCCGGTATCGTCTCTCTTTTGTGGCGCCCCATCTTATGGGCACGTCGTGACATACGTAACTATAATTAAGGGAGATATTCTAACAATGCATTCATAATTACATATGATAAATACTATATCATTAAATATTCAGAACTTGTTCAAAATATATAACGATTACAATCATCTAGAAGAGTTTAACAAAAATCATAATATGCCCATGAAAACTAAACAAAAGAACAAAAAGAAAGAAAATTCAACATCTTCAAACGGCGTTGTTGTGATCGACTGGCTCCTGCCACTCACCCCGTTCCTTGAAATCATCTTTCCTTACGAGCACACCCTCCTCAAAAAGTTCTTCTTCTTCATCTGTGGCACGAATGCCATGAGCCAAAACCCAGAAGTAAATTTCTTAAATCTTTTAACAAACTCACAACAAAATATCCTATAATACATATCGTATAACACCCAACACAATTTAGGGCCAAGGAGATAGACAAATTTGACATTTACGGCAGGGTAAGCATATATAAAAATAATTATGGAAGTGCATGATACAAATGAATGTAATGCAAATGCCCAACCCGACATACATCCCGAACCATAACATGAATTCCACGCCGAGAATTTCAGAGGGAATTTGATCACCGAACCTATCCTCGCCTTGTTACGAAAGGTAAACGCTCGCCTTGGCTACATACCTCAGCCATTTTACTCAATGGCAACGGTAGGGGCGGGCCAACCAATTTTGTCCATCCTTATCTAGCCCAACCAATCCCACATTAAGAACCAGGATACTCGTTAGGTATTAACCCAAAATCTAATTAAAAAGGGCTAGTGGCGAATCCATGATGCCTAACCCCTTTTTTTAATAAGTAATCTCCCAATTCATTTTTAAAATTAACAACCAGGGACGCTCTAGGTTCAAAACCACAAAAAGAATGATTTTCACATAACCCAACCCACAATGATAGGTACGAAAGGGACTCCAATAAACCAAGATGCAAGTGTAAGAATACTCATGATGTGGAATATGCTTCTCGTGTATAATTGATTATAGTATAACATCATAGATAGTACAAAGTACAACTCACTAAAATATAGAATACAAGTGTAATAAGCACAAGCTACTATTCATGTGACATAGAATTGAACTATTGGCATGGATTCATTTTATCAAAATTGTCATTTTGACACTAATCATTCACAAAGTTCATATAAAATCCATATATTCAAGTTCTACAATGTAACATGCCATTCATACACTTAGCCAAATTTAGGTGAATGTTTAAGCATCAATTTTAAAATTATAACAATGTTTTGGGGCATCTAGACTTGGAGTTAATCTCTGATTTTTGAACACCAATTAGATAAAAAAAAATTCTGCAACTTTTATGTTTAACACTAAGGTCAGATTGTAGGGAAAAGAGGTTATTTGTTTTAATTAAGAGAAAATCATTCAGCACTTTACAGAGAAAAGTGCAAAAATTGGGCCTCTGTTGACCTCCGTTTTGGGGCATCAATGCAACGGATATGGATCTAATTTTTGGGGCGGCTTTAGTTTAAGGTGTGCCATACAAGTTTCATGTTTTGTTCTAAGGCTAGTTGCTTGGAACAAGTTGATGATTTGGGCCAATTTATAAAATGAGTTCAGTTAGTAAAAAAAAAGTTCAGCAGAACCAGTTTTCAACAGAGAATGCTCAAGATCTTTGGGAGACCATTCGCGGGTATTTTGAGCTGATATTTTCTCAGTAGCTAACTTAATATGTTAGTTACATTTCTCATGAATACCATTTTTGGGTTTGGCCATTAAAAACATAGGTTTTTGGTCCCACAAAAATGTGTAGCAGAGAGCTCTGTCAGTCTCTGAATCACAATAGTAACTTTGGAAAGGATTTTGATCTATCAGGAATTCATATGTTTTTCTCATTTTTGGTGGACAGTAAGATAAATATATTATCTACAAGTTTTATGTTTTGACTGAACATCGGTTCTCACTCTAATCTAGGGATTTTATGTCTGTAACTCAAAGTGGTCAAAATTTGGCACTCTTTGGTAAAAATGGTGTATCTAGAGTTGTATCTAACGAAATTACTTCAAATTAATTTTTTATGAAAGAGAACGTAAAAATATAGATCTGGACATAAAAATCAAATTTAGATTATTTTTCTACAATTAGTTATGGTAGTTTAAAATTTGTGACAGAAAGTTAATATGCCCAGAAAATCAGGTTATTTAGGGTTTCGATAACTTAGCTCATTATGTGTTTAAATTTAATGTATTTTCTTTGCATGCATGTAATGTATTCACAGAAACCAAAGTTCCAGAGTCTATTCAAGCCATAAAATTCAAAAACACTTACATGCAAACACATATAATACTTGATCTCGCATGAACAGTCCATAATCTACTCACGCGACGCCTTTTTTAGTGAAATCTTGTTTCTAATTCTTAGGATTGTTTATAGAGATGGATTGCGGGTTATTTTGTGAGAGAATGGCAGAAGTTTTAAGGAATTTATTTATTTGTTTTGAAGATCTAAAGATGGAGAATGGCTAGGACTTAGCTTTTATGCACCTTCCTTGCTCCCACCAAGCTCCTTCTCTCTTCCTCCTTCTTTCTCTCCTTCTCTTTGAAATACTTAGAAAATTTCTGGTTGCTCTCCCTCACTTTCTTTTGGCCGAAATATGGAGAATAGAAAGGGGTGGTTTGGGTCTTATTTTATAGCAAAAATTGTAGTGAAAAGTAATTATTGTATAAGTTTTAATTTGAATTTTCTTAAATTCTATTGGGTTCATGGGGTGGCTATACTCTTTTTAAGAAATTGGATTTCAGATTTTGCCGGTGGGATTCGGATGGGGCTGTTTGGGGAAGTACTAAAGCTGATTTTGCATTATTATGGGATTTAAATTGTATTTTGGTACCAATTTATGCAAGAAAATGTATAAAATATTAATTTTGTATATCTTTTTAGTGTCTTATCCTACTAAAATTTATTATATTAATTTTTTTTATGATTAATTTAGTCTTTCCATGAATTGCCATAATTCTTCTAGCAATTAATTAAATAGGTATAAGTTTTTAAGTTAACTTAAACTAGTTTGACAAGAATTGACTTTTTGACTTATTTATTGTGTTGAAATTTTAAATAATGATTTGTTTGTTTTTGTTGACCTATATTGTTATATTATTATGTATATTACTAGTATAAAAAATTTTGGGTCATAATAATACTTAATTTATACAATTTTTTTCTCAATTTTAAGCTTAAAAAGGCAAAAAAATAACTTTTTGTGCACAAATCCCAAGATGGCCGGCCATGCAAAGGTATTTTTGTTATTTTTATTGTTATTTTGTCTTTTTTTATTTAATTGTATCTAAATTTTTAATTTTGGGTGTCCCTATGTCAAAATTCAGGTTTTTAAGAATTTTTGCTATATTAGAGGCAAAATAGTTATTTTACCATAATTATGAGAATTTTTAATTTTTAACTTTACATTTTATGTTATTTATTTAATTTAGGCTGTCATGAGATTTTTTTGACTATCAGGGTTTCGCCTCTGAGTATTTGATATTTTTAGGGTTTCCTAACCGAATTAGGGTTTCGAGTTGAGTTAGGGTTTCCATTCTTATAGCGACCTAAGATCTTGTCAATTAACCATCGCTAATGCTAGGGTTTGGGTTGAATCGTTACACGGGTCGTTACAAACTGGGTTATTACAGCTAGGGTCCGGACCATGCTGTTACAATCTACCCCCTTAAATAAATTTCATCCTCGAAATTTCATGTGAAAGGTTGTGGATTGTTACTTGCACATCTTCTCTTCAAAATTGTGTCCTTATATATTTGAGTTGTTCTTTGTTGAGGGTGTGGACAGGGTCGGGTGTATATGTTTAGCACTGTGAGTTATGTTTATTTTTATTAACTTCAGAGTCCGACTATTACATAGTTTTCAAATATCACGTCGCATACTCGTGGCGCGAGATTTGTTTGACTAGTGTTAACCTAAAAGCCTTTGTCCTTCAAGCGTATCCTTTCCCAGGACAATGCAACAAGTTTAACTAACGTATATCTTAGAGTTTGCGAATTCGGGCGTATCTCTGACCATTAACGAATACTCATTTTTCTCTTGTTAAAGGGAGTCTTTTGTCCACTAATTCTCTTGTTGGTCAAGTTGTATCATCCTTCCCAAACCATTCGTCCTCTTTCGATGAATATTGTAGTTTCTTCCCCTTGGTAGTGGGCATTCAAACTTTGTATGTCCGTACCTATTACAATTATAACAGATTATTGAGTTTGTCTCCTGTGAATGGAGAACACTCCCCTCATCGCACTCTGGTTGGTTAGGTTGCATCGGGCATTCAAACTTTGTATGTCCGTACCTATTACAATTATAACAGATTATTGAGTTTGTCTCCTGTGAATGGAGAACACTCCCCTCATCGCACTCTGGTTGGTTAGGTTGCATCACCTTTTTCAAACCACTTGTTTCTTGTTGCAACAGATTTGTTTGATCCTTGTAGCCCTGTCTTGGCTGACGGTTATTGTAGTTTAATCCTCTTCGTAGTGGGCACCCAGGTCTTTTATGTCTGAGCTTTTGGAATTGATAACATCTTAGTAATTTTGGTACCCTTTTTCCTAGTTGTTCCTTTCTATCATCCTGAGAGTAAGGCTCTTAGCGCGTGAACTTTTTGTTGTTCCGTAGTGGTCCTCCTTGATTGTCTTTTTCAAATTTTAACGGGCAATGCGTCATCTATGTTCTGGCTAGTTGCACTTATAACAAGCTCTCACTGTTATTTGTTGTTGCTTTGTGGCCTTGATCCAAACCTCTATTGTTTGAAAAAAATTCTTCTTCTCAGGTGCTGGAATATTCTGTACCCTTAGGTCCGATAAGTGCCATAATCCTTCTTTGGGTGCCTTCTCTTGCGATCGATCCAAATTTGCTATTAGATCTTGCAAGATTCGTGCTAGGCTCGGGACGTCTACTTCCTCTATGGTTCCATTTACTCTCACTGAGCTCTCATGGTTCTGTCTTTGTTTTGCCATTTTTAGGAAAGAAAAAAGGAAAAAGGGGTCATTGAACTGTTTGAAATGGGTCATTGAAAGGGGTCATTGAACTTATAAGGTGAAAGTATGACACTCAACCTGTTTATTAGTATAAAAAGTCTTATCCAATGAGATTCTATTGTTCTTTACCGTAGATTGCTAACGTATGGCTACTATTCTGGGTTCTATATAAATTTTTATTATTGCATTTTGGGTCTCACTTTATTCACTAGTAGAGATCTATTCCAACCAATCAATCCCTTTTTATTTCTATCCCGTATATTGATAATCTCGTAGTATTGTTCACACACAAAACCTCATACGGTTGCAAAAGCTAGCCCGAGAACTATTGTTGTAAGCAGGTTTGGACAGAAGATAAGAGTTTCCTTCAACTTCCCTTATGCATACTTTTAACATGCTTTTGACGATTCATAATCGTGTGTTTGGATTGCCCAAGCGAGATGCGAGTCTTGGTTGAGTATGGTAGAGAATTCATGTTAGTGTAGATCTCACAAATGTACTTTTTGCTTGTAGCTACTGGTGAGTCTCGAGGCCTATAGATAGAAAGACAGTGGCCATAGTGGGGCAATTCATTACAACCCGAATGTTATCGTGCTCTTGAGGCGATCTTGACAATCTTGGTGACGAAGTCCATAGTCATATACTTTCGTTCCTATTCTAGTCTTTCCAAGTGTTGTACCGTTTCTCTTGGCTTTTGCCGTTTGTCCTTCACGTACTGGTACACAGGGTTTGAAGGTCTCTTTTAATGACTGGATCGTTTCTCTCTGGTGGTTGGTCACTCTAAGGTAATTGGTCCTGATAAAAGGTATGTCTGAGGTAAATTTCGAGTCATGTGATCCATTGTGGTTTGATGGTTAATTCTCCATCAGGCTCCTAATGCTCATGGTTATCGTCAAAATTCTTCATTGAAGGTGGGGATAGCAGGATTCGAATTCTAACATTTTAGTGAGAAAAGCCGACGTGAATATTGATACGTACAGATATTCTTCCTTTACTTGTATACTAAGAGTATCCTAAGCTAGAGGTTATCTCTTACTTTCCATTTCCCTACTGTTGGTATGAATCTCTTACTTTCCGGTTCATTAGATGTGTGGGTCTGCTATGAACTAGTCTAGGAAAGTCTGAATTTTGTCACATGGTGGCATCGTGAGTCCCTTGGTGTGAAGTTGTTGTTCTTATCTGTAGGTTACTAATGGCATAATTCTATTTGTCAAGTCCCTTGCAAAGATATAGTTAGTTGAATAAATCTATGTTTAACTATTCCTGCAGTCGGGGGTCTCGGTCTTCAAAACTTTGTTAAATGTGGACGTTGACGATATTTTAAGTTGTGATATTGAGGAAAGATTGCCGCACAATTCGAAGAGGTGTTAAGAGGTTCCCGTGGATTGTCCTAATCTTTTGTGAAAGCGCTAAAACCTAATGACGTAGTATCCTGACGATCGTCGTCACTCATAGACCTACGAGGCAAGATTTTGAAGATTAACGGGTAAAAACATGTGCAGGGTTCAATAAGGACAATCTCAATGAAAGCGTTTAAAGGGTGGTGAATGCGTAAGAATTTAGCTGAAAAATTTCGAATGGCATAAGCACAAGACATACTGGGATTAAAATAGCTTAGGGTGGAACCCAGATGGTTCAGAGATAGGTTGAATTAAGGCAAGGGGTCACAGTCTAAAAGATCACCGTTGACCCAGGTTGAGAGGTTAATTGAAGCTTAGATGCATTAGAGAGAAGAGATCAGCAATTAATGAATATTACAAAGCGGAGGTTCTCGGAACCAATCTGTGCAATATCTAATCTTGATAAAGATATGTCTAAGTAATAGGTAGCCAAACTAGATATTTGCTCTGAAGTTACGTCGGCCTAACGTACTTCAATTCAAGCATCCGAGTCGACTCCCTAGGTTGGGACTCCAAGAGTTCACAAAATTGCTTCAGTCGAATGTAGTATTGAAGTAAAGGGAAAATGAATGGAGGCAAAGGATCTTGGCAATATCGAATGTTCGGGACTAAAGAAATGACACTAAGTTTTGCGAATAAAGAGTTAGTCCAAGGATGATGGCTTGCATTGAAGACAATCAAATGTGAATACTAGTCGTCATCTAGTTATGGCTCAATCAATGAAAACTTCAAGGATAAGGGTATTTTCTAGAATGAAATTCCCGATAAGGTTATCAACAAGACTTGGGTGCAGAAGGATAACCTACGAATGATACTAGACAGCGTTGCTGAGGACCGGTGTTATTAGAAGGGGATATAAGCAAAGAATTTTAACCGAGTATAAAAGTTGATATAAGGGCATGGGAAAAAAACTCATAAGGGTGAAGTTGTGGGGTTTTTAACGGTGGTTTTCGTAAAACTTAGGCTACTTCGAGTGCTTTATCGTCCAGGGGTTAGTTAACTTGTCGGTGGTTTGATCGTCTATTAGTCGTCCTAAGAGAGTGTTGAGATTTGGGGGTTGTTTCCATTCTTAATTATTTTCATGTTTTGGGGTCTTTTGGAATTTAGTTTGAGATTATGAGATAGCTTATGAAGAATTCAACAACGAATACTTGCATTTCATTCAAATACATAACCGTTACAGAGTTTTCAAGAGTTCACAGAACACACGTACAATATCCAACAAAGGAAAAATACAACACCTAACATGCTAAGGCCTAGACAAATAAATGCGGATTGAAGTAGCGAATAACTGAGTCACGCTCCCACATCATCTCGTAGATACCGTAGCAGCGCCACTACACTTCAACGTGCCAAAAAACCTCCAGCCCCATGCGAGTCCTATTGATAATGGCTACTGATATCTCTAGGTACGTTTCTGGATTGTTAAAGTCGATTGCCGGGTTGCACGAGTTGATGATTCCTCTTTTGTCTCTGGGTTTCTGCGTCTGTATCCACCTTGCATCTATCCTGTCCCCTAATAGCTCTTTAAATCCCGATGGTACCTTCAGACGATAGGTGGTTTCAGCACATCTCTTCAACACCCTTAGTAGTCCCATGTACCTCAAAAAAGACTTGGGCTTTTTCCACTTCCACGTCCTTTCGGGAAATACTCTCGCATACACCCGTTCCCCAACACAATAGTCCTTGCGGTAATCTTGGCGGCTCTAGTAGATTGCTGCATCCGTTGCTTCATCATCGTCTGGCTTTGGTGGCGGTGCTTCTAGTGGATCATAAAATAAAGCGATGACTCGCTCCTCGTTCTCGCCGTCGTCATCCTCAAGTCCCTTCTCATCCTCTGCTTCAACGCCTGCCTCGTTTCCTACCTCATCTGGTTCTTCGTTTGCTTCTACTTCCTTGACCTCTTCTTCTCCCTGAACTAGCCACTCATTCGGAAACATTCATGCTAACGAAAATACATCTATTGGGTCTTGCTCTTCAGCGGGTTCTTTCTTGGGGTCTGAGTCTTCTGGTTCCGGTGCTGCCCATGGTTCCCCAGCCTGCTCTGCGTCGGACGCCATCCTAAGGAAAGAAAGATAGAGAAAATCCTAAGATAAGATTTTAAGTTGTTAAAATTATATGTGATAATTTAATAGTACAGACATTCTACAGAGTTTTTACGCTACAGAACTCGTAATCTTCCATCTCCCAAGACCTGAAGGTTCACTAAATCTAAACTCTGATACCAACTACGACACCTCGTCTTACGGGTACGTCGGGACATACATAACTATAATTAAGGGAGATATTCTAACCATACATTCATAATTACATATGATAAGTACTATATCATTAAATGTTCAGAACTTGTTCAAAATATATAACGATTACAGTCATCCAGAGAGTTTAACAAAAATTACAATATGTCCGTGAAAACTGAACAAAAGAACAAAAAGAAAGAAAATTCAACGTCTTCAAACGGCGTTGTTGTGATCGGCTGGCTTCTGCCACTCACCCCGTTTCTCGAAATTTTCTTCCCTTACGAGCATACCCTCCTCAAAAAGTTCTTCTTCTTCACCTGTGGCACGAATGCTATGAGCCAAAGCCTAGAAACAAATTCTCTAAACCTTCTAACAAACTCATAACAAAATATTCTACAATACATATCGTATAACACCCAATACAATTTAAGGCCAAGGAGATAGACAAATTTAACATTTGCGGTAGGATAAGCATATATAAGAATAATTATGCAAGTGTGTGATACAAATGAATGCAATGTAAATGCCCAACCCAACATACATCCAGAATCATAACATGAATTCCATGCCAGAAATTTCAGAGGGAATTTGATCACCGAACCTATCATCGCCTCGTTGCGACAGGTAAACGCTCGCCATAACTACATGCCTTAGCCGTTTTACTCAATGGCAATGGCGTGGAGGTGGGTCAACCAATTTTGTCCATCCTTATCTGGGCCAATCGATCCCATATTAAAGACCAAGATGCTCATTTGGCATCAACCTAAAGTCTAATTAAAAAGGGCTAGTGATGTACCTATGATGCCTAACCCCTTTTTATAATAAGCAATCTGCCAATTCATTTTCAAAATTAGCAACCAAGGATGCCCTAGGTTTAAAATCACAGAAAGAATGATTTTCACATAATCCAACCCACAATGATAGGTACAAAAGGGGCTCCGATAAACCAAAATGTAAGTGTAGGAATACTCATGATGTGCAACATGCTTCTCCTGTATAATTGATTATAGCATAACATCATGGTATAGCACAAGGTACAACTAACTAAAGCATAGAGTACAAGTATAATAAGCACAAGCTACTATTCATGTGATATAGAATCGAACTATCGGCATGGATTCATTTCATTAAAATTGTCATTTTGATACACAAATCATTCACAAAGTTCATATAAAGTCCATATATTCAAGTTCCACAATGTAACATGCCACTCATACACTTAGGCAAATTTAGGTGAATGCTCAAGTATCAATTTTAAAATTATAGCAAAAATTGTAGTGGAAAATAATTATTGTGTATAAGCATTAATTTGAATTTTCTTAAATTCTATTAGGTGCATGGGGTGACTATGCTCTTTTTAAGAAATTGAATTTCAGATTTTGTAGGTGGGGTTTGGCTGGGGCTGTTTGGGAAAGTACAAAAGCTGATTTTGCATTATTATGGGGTTTAAATTATATTTTGGTACCATTTTGTACAAGAAAACGCATAAAATATTAATTTTGTGTACCTTTTTAGTGTCTTATCCAACTAAAATCTATTATATTAATGTGTTTATAATTAATTTAGTTTTTCCATGAATTATCATAATTTTTCTAGTAATTAATTAAATAGGTATAAATTTTTAAGTCAACTTAAGCTAGTTTGATAATAATTGACTTTTTGACTTATTTATTGTGTAGAAACTTTAACTAATGATTTGTTTGCCTTTGTTGACCTATATTATTATATTATTATGTATATTACTTGTATAAAAAATTTTGGATCATAATAATGCTTAATTTATACATTTGTTTTCTCATTTTTAAGCTTAAAAAGGCAAAAAAGTAACTTTTTATGCACAAATCCCAAGGTGGCCAGCCATGCAAGGGTATTTTTGTTATTTTTATTATTATTTTGTCTTTTGTTATTTAATTGTATCTAAATTTCTAATTTTGGATGTCCATTTGTCAAAATTCAAGTTTTTAAGACTTTTTGTTGTACAAAGGGCAAAATGATTATTTTACCATAATTATGAGAATTTTTGATTTTTAACTTTATATATTATGTTATTTACTTAATATAGACTATCACAAGACTTTTCTAAGTATTAGAGTTTTACCTCTGAGTGTTTGATATTTTTAGGGTTTTTAGACCGAATTAAAGTTTCGAGTTGAGTTAGAGTTTCCATTCTTCTAGCGATCTAAGATATTGTCAACTAACCGTCACTAATGTTAGGATTTGGGTTGAATCATTACACGAGTCATTACAAACTGGGTTATTACAACTAGAGTCCGGATAGTAATCAATACTACATTTCACATTTGAGTTAAATCGTTGTATTTAATTTCTCTTATCTTTTTAGTATTCATTTTTATTTCCATTTATTTTCTTGTAATATTAATTTAATATCCTTTTCTTTTAAGTATTAGCTTAATGTTCTTTTCATTACTAGTATTTTATTTTATTTTATTAATACTAATGTTTCATTTGTCTTTATTTTCTTCCGTTTTAGTTATTAACTTAAAATGTTCAATTTAACAATCTTTTTTTAATATTAGTATTTCTTTTCTTTTCTTATAAAGTTTTCTTTTGTTTTTTTAATTACTAGCTTTAATTTTCTTACATTTTCTTTTCTTTTCTTGTCCTATTATTATTAGCTTTATTTTTCTTTCCTTTTGGTCCTTTTCTTTTTCTATTTAATGTTAACATTATTTTCTTTCATATTATTAAACAAAAAAAAACACAAAAAATCTTTTAAATTAATTTTTATCTTTAAATATTAGTATAAATTTTCTTTTATTATAGTAATTTTTTTTAAATTTTCTTTGACTTCTTTTAAAGTATAAAATGTAAATAGTTAGATTTTCTTTTTTAAAATTTCCTAACTTTTTTATTTTAGCATAATTTTTCTTCTGTAAAATTTTTTTTTTTCTTTAAATTTTTAAACCCACTTTTGTTATAAAACCCTTATTTTAAATTTTCCTCGGTCGCTCTCCCTCTCCCTCAGCTGCGACACCACCGCCAGGCCACGCCACCACCGATGACACCACCCACTGCTGCCGGCGGCCCCTCCGGCGACTTCCACCGTCGATCTCTCTCTCTATCTCTCTCTGTCATCTTTCTCTCCTCTATATGTATATGTGTATATATATATACTCTCTCTCCCTCTCCATCTACCCGTGTGTATCTCCCTCTCCCTCTCTCTCACCACGCCACCACCGCACACACCATCATCGCCGCGAGACCACCCTTCCATTTCTGTTTAATCCAACTAATTTCATGGAGATGAATAGCCAGTGTGTGTATTGGTGTTTGGTCTTGTCGTTGTGTGTGCATTTGTTTAATTCTGCTCTCTCTGTGTGTGTGTTTTGAGTGTGTGACTGTGTGTTTTTTTTGGGGCATTGTTTGTTTGGTTCCATCCCGCCAAACCCCTTTGTAAATGGGATTACATCCAATGCGACGAAAATGGGTTCGTTTTAGAAATCGCAATAACCTCCATTAATCTCGGCACCACCTTCCCCACCCAGTTTCTCTCTCTAAACTTCCTCACCACCCTCGTTCTTTCTTAAGGGAACCTCATCGGAGAAATCCCATCTTCCATTGGGAACTTATCGTCGCTGACCACCTTGGATCTCGGTTTTAATTCTCTGACGGGAAGAATTTCGTCGAAAATCAAAAAATTATCCCGGCTGCGACGGCTATCACTGAGCTCCAATTCATTGCGGAATGGAATCCTGTTGGATATCGGGAACTACTATAGTCTCCGACAGCTCGAGCTGTTTGACAACCAGCTCTCTGGGAGGATTCTGGCAGAAATAGGGGAGAGAGAAAACGAAAATAGGACAGCTCGGTGGTTGATGTCAGTGTGGTGGTTGAGAAGGAAGAGAGAGAATCAAGAGAGGAGAAAATGGGAGAGAAAGAAAACGGAAGAGACATTGGCGGTCGGTGGAGGTCGGCGGCGTCAGAGATGGTGGCGGCGTGGTAGTGGACTAGTGCTGCGGAGGTGGAGGCCGGTGGTAGTGGTCATGGCGTGGCGTGGTGTCACGCCCCAAACACCAGGGTCACGCGAAAACCCACCCGAAATACAGTTTGAGAAAATAAGATTTGCAGTTGGAAAGCCCTTAACTGAAAAAATATGCATCATTTGGATAAAAATCCCCACAGTTCAACACTCACAAACTGAAAACATGCATCTCATACATGAATAAACATATCGTTCAAAGGCGTACAAAACCAGCCATCACTGGCATTACATGTAAAAGTATATGTACAAAAACAGGAAAAATTACAGTAAGTCTTCCATCACATCTGCAACTAGGTCAACTCCTCATACTCACCTGAAAAGGTTTTACAGCAAAATTCCAAACCGTGAGCCGAATCCCAATAGAACATAGACAATAAAACTGTAAAGCAAGCTATGCAATTACACACACACGGGCTCAACCACAGGAGCCAAAAAGGTTTTCCTTCCAAAACTATAAGTTTGCATTAGACTACCACGAGTCTCGAAAATGTTTTATCTCATAAAACTCCACGTTTTTCATCCTTCAAACTATGCATATCATCCTGACAGATATCATGTCACAGTTAAAGAAAAGCTGTAAATAAACAGTATGCTCCACTCGGGTCATACAGCCGAGGAGAAAAAAGATGTAAATAAAATCATTTGTTCCGACTCTGCCGTACAGACAAAGGTAACAACTATAGACTCCTGCCCATTATCCTAGTCCTGAACTACTTAAGGCCTGCTAGGTAATGACAAGTTCTATACGGAGTTACAACAACAACGCCATTCACGGAGGCAACCGACTTCTTTACGGATTTTCATGACGAATGGAAAAGCACCCAGACCACGCACTTATTTCTTTACGGTTTGCCACGGCCGATGGACGAAACATAACCAAACCACGGGGATTAACTCGAGGGACCGTAGCGAACCCACTCTACGCACGTTTTTTTAGACTTTCACCAAGGAGTAATAGAAGCCCAACTTAAAATCACACACTGTCACGGTACATCTATGAAAATATTTAAAAACCCACCGTAGCTCAACTACGACAACCCACAAAACAGTTTATACAACACATGTATAAAAGAGATTCAATCCATCAAAATGGAGATCTAAAATCATTTTCAATAAAACGTTTAAGAGTTGAGACTCAACCCTTCGGGTTAGTTCCAAATCTCTAAAAAGACGTTTTTCACCATGTTCACAAAATACTTTGTTTTCAAACCTCATTTTGAAAACTATGGTTATCACGTACCCGAAATATGTATACAATCGAGAAAAAGCGTAAAAATCCACTTTTACCCAAAAACCACGGTTGCACATGAAAATCACATTTGATGTATTTTTTACCCGGTGAAAACACGTATAATCACATATATCACCTTTATACAGTAGTAGGGTCTAGAATCCTACCTCGGAGAGTCAAGAACTTGACGTCTCAAAACTGAACAGCGTCAGAATGAGAATCCGACTGGATGGATGCGAAGCCCTCAGCCCCGATAGCAAAGATCTACAAAGGATCGAACACAAAACCAAGCCCCAGGCCCTTAAAGCTAGAGAGAAGGCAGAGAAAAGGGGTTTCTTAGCCTGGAAAAAAGAGAATATCAAAATTTCTCATCCCCTGGGATATTTATAAGCACGGCAAATTCCTTTTGTTCAGTCGATCGAACCCCCAATTCGGTCGATCGAACTCAGAAAAATGGGTTCAGTCGACCGAACCAACCCCTCTAGTCGACTGAACTCAAGACCAGAAGCGTACTGGAATCTGTTGTGGTTTCTCAGCCTAAAAACCAACCCAACCAACCTAAACAAGGTCCGGGAAAGCATAAAACACATCTACACATGCTGTTCTACAACTTAAAAGTATAAACCATGCATCGATACTATTCATTTACTGAAGGAAACACTTCAAATATATAAATAACCTAAAAGATAAGAGTTAGGGTCTCACAACTCTCCCCCTTAAGGAATTTTGCCCTCGAAATTCGTAACAAGGTCACGAGGTGAACAGGTTTGGATATCTAGCTCGCATCCCAGACTCAAGCTCCCACGTCGCTTCCTCAACCCCATTATGAAGCCATAAGACCTTGACATAAGCAATTGTTCTGCCCTGCAACACTTGCTCCTTTGTATTAAGAATCCTCACTGGACGCTCCTCATAGATGGCATCCTCATCAACCCGAGCTCAGCCCAATCTAACACATGTGAAGGATCAGGCTCATACCTCCGAAGCATAGAAACGTGGAACACGTTATGCACAGATACTAACTGAGGTGGCAAAGCCAAACGATATACGACCTCACCAATCCTGTCGAGGATCTCAAATTGTCCGATGAAGCGCGGTGATAGCTTTCCGCTATGACCAAACCTCATCAAACCTCTACGTGGCAAGACCTTCAGAAACACATGATCTCCCACTGCAAACTCCAAAGGTTGCCTCCTCTGATCTGCATAACTCTTCTGATGGCTCTGCGCTGTCGCGAGGCGCTAGCGAATCACTGTAACTTTCTCCGTCGTCTCCCATACCATGTCGGGTCCCAAGACTGTGGTCTCTCCCACATCTGTCTAACACACGGGTGACCTACACGGTCTACCATATAAAGCCTCATATGGTGCCATCCCAATACTAGACTGATAGCTGTTATTGTATGCAAACTCTGCCAAAGGTAAATGATCTTCCCACGAACCTCTAAAATCAAGTACACAAGCCCTCAGCATATCCTCTAAAATCTGTATAGTCCTCTCTGACTGGCCTTCCGTCTGGGGATGAAAAGTAGTACTGAACATCAAGTTTATCGCCAAGGCCTTCTGCAGACTCTGCCAAAAGTGCGAAGTAAAGCGCGGGTCCTTGTCAAAAACAATAAACACTAGCACTCCATGCAACCGGACTATCTCTCTGACATACAAGCGACTCAGTCTATCCACCGAATCCCTCACTCGGAAGGAGAGAAAGTATGGAGATTTCGTCAACCTATCAACCACAACCCATACGGCGTCGTGTCCCTTAGGTGACCGAGGAAGTCCTGACACAAAGTCCATCATGACATGCTCCCACTTTCACTCTGATATAGGCAATGACTGTAGCAATCCTGCCGGTCTCTGATGTTTTGCCTTTACCTTCTAGCAGGTAAGGCACTGAGAAACAAACTGGATCACATCCCTCTTCATACCCGTCCAACAGAACTGACGACGTAGGTCGTGATACATCTTCGTGCCTCCAGGATGCACTGCAAGGCGAGAATGATGACA